>JAAGKR010009376.1:0-26906 GCA_011419295.1 Clarias macrocephalus | reverse complement strand
TTCACGCACAACCATTTCTAGGGTTTACAAAGACTGGTGTAAAAAGGGAAAAACATCCAGTATGCGGCAGTCCTGTGGGCGAAAACGCCTTGTTGATGCTAGAGGTCAGAGGAGGATGGGCCGACTGATTCAAGCTGATAGAAGAGCAACTTTGACTGAAATAACCCCTCGTTACAACCGAGGTCTGCAGCAAAGCATTTGTGAAGCCACAACACGCACAACCTTGAGGCGGATGGGCTACAACAGCAGAAGACCCCACCGGGTATCACTCATCTCCACTACAAATAGGAAAAAGAGGCTACAATTTGCACCAGCTCACCAAAATTGGACAGTTGAAGACTGGAAAAATGTTGCCTGGTCTGATGAGTCTGGATTTCTGTTGAGACATTGAAATGGTAGAGTCAGAATTTGGCGTAAACAGAATGAGAACATGGATCCATCATGCCTTGTTACCACTGTGCAGGCTGGTGCTGGTGGTGTAATGGTGTGGGGGATCTTTTCTTGGCACACTTTAGGCCCCTTAGTGCCAATTAGGCATCGTTTAAATGCCACGGCCTACCTGAGCATTGTTTCTGACCATGTCCGTCCCTTTATGACCACCATGTGCTCATCCTCTGATGGCTACTTCCAGCAGGATAATGTACCATGTCACAAAGCTCCAATCATTTCAAATTGGTTTCTTGAACATGACAATGAGTCACTGTACTAAAATGGCCCCCACAGTCACCAGATCTCAACCCAGTAGAGCATCTTTGGGATGTGGTGGAACGGGAGCTTCGTGCCCTGGATGTGCCTCCCACAAATCTCCATCAACTGCAAGATGCTCTCCTATCAATATGGGCCAACGTTTCTAAAGAAAGCTTTCAGCACCTTGTTGAATCAATGCCACGTAGAATTAAGGCAGTTCTGAAGGCGAAAGGGGGTCGAACACCGTATTACTGTGGTGTTCCTAATAAGTGAGTGTATATACGCTGAAGTGTGTGTGTTTTTTGTCAGACAGAGGAGACACCGCAGTCTGAAGCTGTTCTTTTACAAGCTAAACATGCTCTGTATATGAAGCCAGGGATCCTGACTGAGGATTTTTTCCCCACAATGCCGTCTGACTACATGTGGTTATTGTTACTGCGGCTGATTGGTCGAACGGCGTCATGTGATCACTGTCTCTGCGGCTGATTGGTGAAACAGTCATGCTGTAGATCCACCAGCTGCATGTGTAGAATAAATGGTTAGAAAGGTAACGAGTCGAGTGGAGCCGAATGTAGCGGAGTCAGAGTAGTGTTTCTTCTTCTCCGCAAATCTACTCTAATAAAGGATAAACACATGCTGCAGTAAAACTACTCATAGAAGGACATTATTTCCAAACAGTTACTCTAGTAAATGTAACTCGTTACTGCCCACCGCTGGTTACCAGACTAGAGCGGCCGTGGAGGCGCGTGACCAACCGCTAACCTGCTGCTCCATCTCACACAGCACTGCTTCACAAAGAAACCTCTTATAGAATATAGAAAAAGTATATAAATATGTACAGTTATTAACACAGGGGCCAGTCACTGACGGTCAGAGCTCTGTATTCAGGTTCTGTGTGAGGTTGCCAGGTCTGTTTTAATGATTTAAGGAGAGTGTCTGGGACACCACCTTCATACACAAACACTTACTTTAAACCTGGGAAAAACCACAGAAAACTGCCTTTACAGTATATAACCCGAGACGTTCTGAGAGAACCTAAACCGAATAGCACTCACAGTCTCTACAGTTTGAATGAAATTCAGTATTTTAATGTTAGTATTAAGTTTTCACTAGTACTCGAGCGTGTGTGTAGCTCATCTCTCAGCATGCACGCCCTCCTCTGTGTATATACTGATGGAACGTCCGGACTTGAATCATACCACTCTAAACACCATCCACTGGTGCAATTTATTTCCTGTTCACTTGCAGTCTATAGTGAAATTATCTAAGAAATCGAAAATTCTTTTCATAAAAATGTGCCTTTACTTGAGAGATGTCTTTGACATGGTCCTAAGGGTGGAAATGTTTCTGCTGTTAAAGCATGTGCGGTGAAGTCACCCGGCCACGCCGTGAGTGTGTGTGTTCACATCCGTTCATCTATCCGGGAACCTCTATCTAGGGACCGTGGACACCAGTGGTGATTACCGTTATATTTATTCACATTTAAACAACCGTGGTAGAACCTCCAGTCAACACACACACACATACACTCATTTACACACTATGTGCAATTTGGGAACGCCGGTTAGCCTAACCTACAGTACATGTCTTTGGACTGTGGGAGGAAACTGGAGCACACGGAGGAAACGCACCAAGCACGGGGAGAACATGCCACCTCCATGCACACAGTGCCAGAGGCGGGGACCTGCTTTGACATGCCTGTCTGTCACGGTGTAGCGGTAAAAATGTATTATGCATGTTTGCATGAGTGCAGACCTGGTTGCACAAATTCCCCTCAAAACAAAAACTCATTTTTTGACATGTCTACTGACTACACGGCACCTCCGGTTTATATGCATCCTGTTGGCATGTACAGTAACGTGCACATCATGTTGATGTCTGAGGATGTGCAAACACCACCGCCTGACAATGCTGGATATGCGAGGCAGCCGTCATGCATGTGTGTATGTGCAGTAGGAAGCAGTATATTTCCACCTCAGGACGTGTGCACAGTGCCGTGTAAATCAAATGATCCTGGAAGATTAGAGCACCAGGTCCTAGCCAAGAGTCTTTATAACAATAACTTTTCAACCAGTTCCCACTTTCACGGTTTATTTGACCTGCTCCACTTTCACAGTTGTGGCTCTGACGTCAGTAGCCGAGGTGTATCAGACGCTGTGATTACATGGACAATGTCTCTTCAATCTAATTTAAATCATTCTGATTAGAGATTCCGACTAAACTGTTCACACACGCGGTGGACGCACGCAGCCCCGGCAAAAAAAATGGTGCTGATTTACAATTTAGGAGATTTGAAATGAAGACTTTGAAATATCCATAAGAATATTCATAAGAGACTCATCAGAAAAAAGGCTTCAGTTTGCTAGGAAAAAGGTCATGTGACCTGGTGAGTCCAGACTGAGCCTATTCCAGACCAATGGGCGTGTCAGGGTAGAAGGGAAGCGCATGAAGCGATGCTCCCATCATGCATAGTGTCCACTGTACAAGCCTCTGGAGACAGTGTTATGATCTGGGGTCGCTTCAGTCGCTCAGGTCGAGACTCAGCAACGTCATGTGGAGATAAAATGAAGTCACATGACCACCTGAATGTACTGAATCACCAGGTTATCTGGTCATCTGCATTCTCATTGTATATATGGATGCACATTACATCACATTACGGTCCGAAGCTTATTTTAATGTCGACGTATGTTGAATTTTGGAGCGGAATCTATTAATCAGTAAAAGCAAAAAAACATCAAATACTTGACTTTTGTAAAAAAAATAAATAAATAAATCAATAAAAATGTTCAGGTTACGGTTTCAGGTTTGGGACATGACAGCATGATTATTACTCCTGTGATCATTGATGTCAAGTGTGTTTCTGAAAAAAAAAAAAGAAAACAAGAACAGAATGAAATGCTCCCCCCTGCACACACACACACTGCCCTGTGCTGTTATGTGATATAATCATTGTTCTGAATAAGAACAGAAACTGGATGAGAACATGGTGAGAACAGGTTTCTAACAGAGAGCTGAACCCTTCCAGGAGCTTTCGGGCTCATGTGAGCGGTGAAAGCTGAGCGCTCTGTGCTTTTGTTGCTTGTCTTGTTTGTTTTGCTGCTTTGGCTTTGCTTTTATTCTTCTTGTTTTTAGCGCTGGCCCGGAGTAGGCATGTGCCAGTAATAGAATATATATTTTCAGATTCTCAGAATCAATAATAATATCATAGACATTTCAGCTTCAGTGGCCGGGTTCGACTTTGGCGTGGCAGCATTGTGGCGCGGTGCTTCCTGACATCTCTTATGTAAGGGAGTGTGTCTGTGTCCTCAGAGAAGGCTAGCCAGAGATTTGTTTTTTTTTCCTTTCTTGCAATTGTCTATTTTATTATATTATGGTAAACGAGTGGTTTAAATATTATTGTTTCAGATTAAATGTGCAGACTGAGTTGCATTTCATTGAGGAGATACAGACTGCTGCTGCTGTGGTGTAGTTGTGAGTGATAACTGCATAACACAGCGACGCTTTGTCGCTCTCCTTTTGCAAACATGCTAAATTTGACGCGACTGGTTATATAATCTAATCTAAATAAACATCACTGGAAATCATGTCAGTGTAATATCACGGACACTCATGAAGTCTGGCGATGCGACTTTGTGTAGCTCATAGCAGACATTTCTTCCCATCAGAGATGCGTAACTGCACAGTGCAAACCAAAACGTCCAACGTCGTCTTTGTTGCCCTCACAACAGTTTTACATGCAGTTTAGAAAAATATATATAGTTTAAAGCCCCTCCATCATGAATCTGCTTTTATATGAATGTATTTGTTGTGATGTCCAGTAGAATTGCTTCCTCAGTAACGACTTGTCTACGTAGCTGGTATCATTTTAAAAAGCTCTATCATTTAACAAAGTGATCTTATGCTGCGTCCTGTTCAGAAAGACGGATGGAAGGCGTCTCCAGTGTAAGGATCTGTGTATGGGGAGATCATCGACATTAATTCTAACTATAGACAGTTTGCGTATTGCAGATACGAATGATAAATTCGTATCATCGGAAAATCAATTCGTGTTGGGCTTCATAACACTGACCTACTATTGATTATTTTTCTATAACTGCGTGTCTTGTCTTATTATTATTATTATTATTCCTTATTGGAAGCACATTGAACAGAACTTTAAGTTGCTTTTCAATCTATAGAAATACAAACTACATTCATTTAAATAAACTTTATATGATCTTATACAGAAATAATGCTGATAATAATAATAAATTTTTTGATAACTTATTAATACTTATATGCTCCACTACAGACATTTGCACTGTATGTTCAAGAATTTAATTAAGCAATATTTCAGAAGACCTGGTTTATGGCAAATGTTTTTTATTTTTTGTTTTTTGTATATACAGTCATGTTCAAAAGCTAGTTCTTTTTTTGGCTTCATTTTTATTAAACAAATAATGGCATGGTGCAAAAACTTCTATCTTGTTCTTCATCTGAGATTGTATTTGTGAAAACTGAGACCCACTACAATCAGGCAATTTTACACATTTTTTTACACACAAAAAAAAAATCATAAAATTAAAAGAGGGGTACTAACTTTTGAACATGACTGTATGAACGATAAATAAATTAGAAAAATAAAATATAAACAATGATCAGTTTCAGTAGTATAAACAGTTATAGTAGAATCATGGACTGAACTGGATTGGAACTCTCAGGTAGATGAAAGCGTACGTTATCATTTCTGCCATTCTCTCTGTTATTTACTTATTTGTTTTTGTGTTGTCATGATGATGATGATGTAATATTTCACATCTCTCAGACTCTGTACAGAAAGCTAATTAATTATTGACCTGCTGCCCAGTGAGAGGAGCGACAGGTTAGAGAGCTGCCGCCTGAAGGTGTAGATGGTGTTTAATGTTGGCACATGTCTATTGTAGTGTAGTGACAGCTGGCGTTACGCTTCGTGCTTGGCGTCCTGCTTTTACTTTCTCTTCTGCACACGCTCTGTACCATCAGCTCTGTACCATCAGCTCTGTACCATCAGCTCTGTACCATCAGCTCTGCTCAGGTTTGACATTCTGGTCTGCTTCTAACATCATTCATGCTGTAATATAATATGGTCGTGTTTTATGGAAATCTAAACGTTTATACAGATCAGGGCAGCTACTGAGAGCGTGATGCCCCCTGGTGGGAGCGTAAATAAGGTTAAGGTAAAAAAAAAAATTAACACCAAAGAAAAACTAAGATTGTTAAATCAATTGATTTAGCCTGACTCCCCAGCGTTTGCATGTCACCTGTACTCTGACACTACTAAACCCACACCCATGTGTGTGTCCCTGTTGGCCTCGGGATGACTCTTCTTCTCCTTCTGCCTTTATTCTTTCATTTCTTTCCTCTTTAACATCCTTCACCTGTCTCCCATCCTCCTCCTTCCATAATACTATTCCTTTTCCCCTTCTGGTATCTTTCCCTTCCTCGCACCCCTCCCTCCCTGCACATCTCTTTCCTCTCTCTCAGTCGTCTCTCTGTTCGGCGTACGACATACTGCAGTGTTCGCTGAGGCCGGTCCGGGGCACAGTCCGAGCCCTGGTGTCACTGGAGATCAAGGGAGTCGAGGAAAAAGAAGGAGGGGTGCACGGAGAAACGAAGGAAAGAGAAAAGGTGGAGAGCGAGAGCCTGAGTCCGTGTCAGGATCAGTCCTCTCCCTGGCATATCTGGGATCTGATCGGCTCGAGTCTGGTGCAACTCTTCTGCCTGCTGCTTCTCTTCGGGGCCTACACCTGGAGCGAACTGACATAACACACGTTCTTACACACTACTGTATACACACACACACACACACACTCACTGATGCACACTCTGTGGAGAGCACATTAAAATTACCCTGCATTCACCCCCTCCATTTAAACCCCACTGCTCATGTTCCACTCGTGCTACTCGCACAACAGCACGCTTCATTTCTATTAAAAATAAATAAATAAATAAAAACCAGACAATAACCTAATAGCAGAACATTATCACAGATCAGTTTGGAAGGTTTTCCAGTTATTCGAGAGTGTAATTAGCACAGAAATATTTTGTTATGCACCTGCAGGTTGTACAATCGTGACATGGATGCAGATTAGGGTTTAAACAGAGTTTAAATATGGAAAGTTGGAATTTAAATGCATCCCTGTGCTGTTTCAATGTCACTTACAAGGACAAGTCGAAATATACAATAAGCACTGGAGGACCTGAGGACACTGAAGGAAGGGAGTCGTCGTGGATTTAAACACTGGATAGATGAAGGCATGTTGGGCCGGGGCATGCACTCCGGAGCAGAGCATTATTTTCTTACACATGCGTTTGTGTCAATTAATTATAATTATATTGTCTTAACAGATAGTCAAGAACTCCATGTTAGATAATTAGATGCCAGACGCCTTCTGCATTTTCACCCACAGGCACAGTGACCCCCTTAGTACATAATAGTGTAAAAGCCACACCCACTTTATTTTGATTTACAGGCACAGAGGCCACACCTCCTTCATTGTACCGGACCATGGACAGGCCACACCCCCTTTTTTGTGAGTTACAGGCATAGAGGCTACGCCTCCTTCAGTGTATCTCAAAGCACTCTGGATAAGAGCGTCTGCCAAATGCCTAAATGTAAATTTATCCGATCTTGGACAGGCCACACCCACTTTATTGTGAATTACAGGCAGAGAGGCCACGCCTCCCTTATTGTAACTTACTGTGGACAGGCCACACCCACTTTATTGTGAATTACAGGCACAGAGGGTACGCCTTCTTCGTTTTACCTGACTGTGGACAGGCCACACCCCCTTTATTGACCGGTACAGAGTGTATGTCTTCTTTATTGTGAGTTACAGGCACAGAGGCCTTGATTGTCTCTAACGGTGTACAGGCCACACCTACTTCATTTTACCTGAGGCCGCACCTCCCTCATTGTGACTTATAGGCACAGAGGCCTGTGCCTGAGTGGCCACACCTCCTAAATTGAAAATTACAGGCATAGAGGCCACGCCTCCTTCATAGTGTACAGAACACACCACCATCATTGTGAGTGACAGACGCAGAGGCACATTGTGGAAGAGAGATGGTGAGAAAGAGACGACATAATGTTTCAAAATTTTTGTCTTTTTAGTCACCAGTCAGAGAAAACGGTCTAATGAAAACAGATGAGCCAGTGTTTACAGAAGTGAAGAGAATAACTGACATTTTCCACCTAAATCTGTGATGGAAACGGAGCCTGTTAGAGTAACGAGTGTGTGGTACATTACCAGAAACCTTCAGCTGCAGTTCTGAGGCCTCACTGCACTTATCGAAGGATGTGTGTGATTACTTCAGCATGGATTATTAGCACAGTGTTAATTAAAGATCATCTGCATTTGGCTACTTCAGCTACTTCATCTTCAATTTAAACGTCATGCGGTAAAAACTCAGACAGTACATCATGCCTGAAGGGACACTAATGAGGTGTGCTAAAATAGCGTTAATAATTTAACATGGGCTCATTCCTTCACCTGATAACACACACACACACACACACACACACACACATTTCTCATGCACATTTCATGCTTCCCATAATTCCAAAAATTCAGAAGAGTTTTCAGATAAGTATCTTTATGAGCTGCTGTTGTAAAAACGTTGGCCTGAGTATGATTAACATCTGTAACCTCTGTGCTACTGAACGTTTCAGTTCAGCACGTGTGTGTGTGTGTGTGTGTGTGTGTGTGTGTGTGTGTGTGTGTGTGTGTGTGTGTGTGTGTGTTTCTCCATTATTTGCCGTTAAATATTCTAAAGAAGCATAAAACTAAATGATCACATCATAAGCACAGTGAGTAAGAGACCGCTAGCTTCTGTTTATCTGTACGCCAACTTTTACACGTTTCTATTCTGCTTTTGTGCAGGTACAGTACAGTGTACACACACACACACACACACACACACACACACACACACACAGGTTTTCATCAATTTATGTCGAATTCAAATCGACAATTCAGACGCGAGTAAACACATGAAGGTACGTTAGCATAGGATTTGTACTGAAGGGCTAATCTAATGTACGGGCGTATGACAGGAGCGCGCTAAGCTTTTAAACTCTTTTGAGCGCACCTTTGATCTGACTTCCCCTCATAAATGTGAGGTAGACACTATCTGTGAGAAATGCACAAAAAAAAGTTACAACGATGGAGTTTTTTTTCTATTATACTGTACATAGCTGAAGTTAATGTGTGTTAATTAGCTAGCATAGTCGTTTTTTGTTATCTATCTTATCTATCTATCTTTTTAATCTTTGATAGTCCTCTCTTAGTTTCCATTGACACTATATATTTTACTGTATATTTTTGGAATATGAGATGTTCAAGTGGAGGTCCAGTGCTTAGCATTGTGAGGAGTAAGCTAACAGAGCAGCTAGCGGCGAGGGGAAGCGGTCATGGTGTGGTGCAGACGGGTTTGAGGCGCGGGGCCGGATCACTCGTTCCAGGGAGACGCCATGAGAATTTGCACTTGTGAAATCTTTGTTTATGTAAATCCTGAGTGAACTTTTGACCTGAAAGTATTTACACCATTTATGTTCTTTCTTGAACATATTTCCGGTATATTCCGTACCTAAGAAGCACCTCCCTGCACATCAGATGTGTTCTGGCTAAAGCCCTCGCTGCTTCTAGTCATTTAAAACAAAGGAGGCATTATTTTTTTGGAGTTAGAAATGAAGAATGACAGAGGCGTATAATTCAGCCTCTTCTGAGAAATCGTCATGGCTGCAGGTGCTTTTCATTTCCTTTGCTTCAGTTGGTCTTGTTTTACCCTGCTGCTGTGACACAGTGATGTAATCATCTGTTCTATAAGTTCTATAAGACTCTGTGAGGCGTGTGTAGTCTATACGAGGCTGTAAAACGGTAATAAAGGTACAGTTTGAGGTTCTGCTCGTGTGTGGGTTTCAGTTTTTTATGGGAGGGGGGGATCTGGTCATGTGATGGTCATGTGATGGTCGTGTGATGGTCATGTGATGCTCTGAGGGTTTTTGAGAGTACTTTAAGGTAAAGTGTACTTCACCTGCAAGAAGCCAGCTTCAAGATGTTGTGTGCTTTGTGCTGAAAAAACCAATCTCTCTAAATAAATTGATACACATTTCAGTAAAAGAAAAATAGTTTGTTGTATATTATATTAATATAATATT
Source organism: Clarias macrocephalus (assembly GCA_011419295.1). Lineage (NCBI taxonomy): Eukaryota > Metazoa > Chordata > Actinopteri > Siluriformes > Clariidae > Clarias > Clarias macrocephalus. Next base: position 17,038 of record JAAGKR010009376.1, on the reverse strand, counting down.
AATGTAAATAATCTTATCATATATATTAATGTATATTGTATAGCAATACATTTTGTATAAAAATATTTATACAAGTTTTTTTTCTTTTCCTCAAGTGTGTATACATTTGGCTCACTCTGTGTGTACGTATATATATTCATATACACACATACGTTCAGCGGTACCTCGGCATACAAATGTGATCCGTTCTGGAGGCGAGTTCTTAATGTGAAATTTCACATTGTGAATATGTTAATGCAGATAATCCGTTCCAGCCAAGTTTCCAACACTAAAATAATTTTTTTGCATTTAAAAACAATCAAAAGATTTAGTGAAGACATGTAAATGAATTAAAATATGAAATAAATAGACATTAATCATCACTGAACATTAACTTATGATTCCTCTCGGCACCGGCCGCGCTAAAGACCAAACTGAAGCCACTCCCTTTTCCTCCTGCTACCGTCCTTCTTAACATTTTCGTGACCCAAGGTGCTGTGTCTTCACCAAATCAAAAGACTCCACAAAACGTTTTAAACGGCTCCCAGATGTACGTACACGTGACTTATAGGCGTTCGGCTCGGCACGGTTCGTCCGCTCGTATGCCGGAAAAACGTTTTTCTGACAAAATTCAATAATTGAAGAAAAATGTTTGTATGCCAGAAAAGAAAGCCGCACATTATGCTGTGTATCTGATTATGTTTCAGACAAAACAAATGAAAAAACACAAACTGGACGCTGTTGGAATAAGCATGCAAAAAGAAACAACAGTCTGAAAGGTCCTCAAAGCGTCGTCATGCCAGATACTGACTCTGTTTTTTGTTTCATTAATTAATTTCATTAATTCGTTTTTTTTAAGACACCCTTGCGTTAGAGTGGATTTTAAGACTTTTGCACAGTACTGTATATAAAAGGCAGTCATGCTGCTGAGGTCATTATGAGGATTCTGAACATGTGGTGCCTGGACCCTTAACTCTACTGTCAATGCGAGTTCCTAAATACAGGCCGGTCCGAAAGTCTGGATCTGTTGGCAAAAACGTGCGTCCATGAAAGCAAATACGCTTTCTGGTTTCACGTCACGCGCATGTGGATACGGCAAAAACAAGAATGTTGAACGTTTCCTAATGTTCCAGACCCGACGCTGTTCCATGCAGAGATGATTTCCTCCTTTAGTGTAGAGTACGACACATTACTGATTTGAGATGAGTCCAGTGGTGTTATATATAATCCTGTGGATTTGGATTCATGGACAACCCTGTATATGATTTTAAATATTTAATATTAAAAAAAAAAAAAAGTTAAAGCCTCATGTATTAAATTTGTTCTAAATGCAAATAGTAAATGTTCAGTGGTGGCTCAATCAGTTAAGGCTGCGGGTTACTGATCAGAAGGTCGGGGGTTCGAGAAACACCAAATTGAGGCCTTGAGCAATATCTTTAACCCCCTCTGTGACCTGGCTGACCCTGCGCTCTGATCCCAGACTGGGATATGTGAAAAAGTCTTTTTGTTATGCTATAATGTGCCAAATAATTGAATATTATTCTTGTTATGAAATGAACACATATGTGTAATTTTGATTTCTGTGTGTGTGTGTTAAACTAAATTGTTTCCCAAAGCAAGTAGTTTGCATTTAGAATTCAGGACAAGCTGTGAGAGTCTCCGTTCATTTGCGGAGGTTAAGAAGGCTGATCAAGAAGATCGAGAATGTGTAACACTTCATCAGAAATACTCTAAAGAAATGAATAGCTTGTGTTCGTTTGCGCTGAAATAGGATCCAGCCTCACTCGACCCTGTACAGAGAGAGAGAGAGAGCGAGTGCATAGTGTGTGAGCACTTCTCTAATTCCTCGCCCACTGTGTGTGTTTACATAATATCTTTATTCTTATAGTGATGATTAATATATATCTGTGTTATTGATGTGTTTCATTGATTTTGTGTCCCCTTTTTTTTGTCTTACTCTCTCTGTACTACAGGACAAATTGTGTCTCCCTCATCACATCCTGGAGGAGAAGGGTTTAGTGAAAGTGGGTATCACCGTTCAGGCTCTGCTGGACGAGGCCTTGGTGAAACAGAACCTCTTCACGTGAACTGTTATACACAACATCAGTGGAACTTTTTTTTTTTCTTTTTTTTTTTCTAAGCATGATATCCACAAATATTAATACACAAACGTTCCAGTCAACCTTTATTAGCCTCATAGTCCAAAGGTGAACACACGAGACAGAGAGAGAGAGAGAACATTCCTTATTTAATAGCTATTTATTTAAGAAAGAATATGGTTTAAAAGAAAAAAAAATCTAACTACATTTTACTTAGCAATATTTTTTTTTACAAGCTGAGCCACAGCAATTCTGCTCAAAGTTTATTTTTATTTTTTATAAACGTATGTGCACAGGGCGTCTGGTCAAGATGAGAGATGTGCGTTAGGACAACACGCAGCCAAAAAAAAAAAAATCTATTATATATATATAGTGTGATCATAAAGTTTTCACTTTTATTCTGTTTCTTTGAGGATTTTTTTTCCTTTTTCCTTCCACACCTACATGTTTTAAATCTATGCAAAGTGATATTTGGAGAGAATTTAGAGAATTCGAGCAGATGGACGCTTTTTGGATGTCTCAGGGGAGGTGTGTGACCAAAAAAAACTAAAAAGAATTTGTCTTTTCTCTGCTTAAGTCACATGATTACGTGTGTGTGCAATTTGGAACAAGTTCATTGTTAACTGACATAACTAAGTAACCGATAAAGGGAAATGTAGATTTGGGGCGGGACAGAGTGATATGTGCGACTACAGATTATATAGACGAGTTGATTAGTTTGGACTGTGTATATCATTTGGCTCATGTTTGTTGAATGGATGGTTTTATTTGTTCTTTTCTGAGTAACGCCGTGTTCACACTAGCATGTGATCATCCTGCAGGAATGTTTAGTTGTCGAGACATACTCAGGCAAAGTGTAGGAACTCCACATGCATTGTTGTTAGAATTATTTTAATAAAATGATCCTGTGTTAATGTTAAATGAATAACAATGCTGGAAATACGACTTTGAAACAATATTGCATCTATTATTAATAGCTGGTGCACTTTTTTTCCTGGTAACAGAGTTCATGCTTTGAAGGACAAGCACGATAAAATAATTCCTCCGATGCGACAACTGCAGACCAAACCATTACATCTGGTAGCAGATGAAAGAAGAAGACAAAAAAAAAAAACATGAACACAGTATATGACAGTACAGTAGACAGCTACATGAGACAAAGTGCTGTAGTGATAGTGTACAAGTGTGATGCCTCAAGCGTTATCATTATTATAAGGCCAGTGGTGGCTCAATCTGAGGGTGGTTAAGGCTGAGGGTTTCTGATTGGAAGGTCGGGGGTTCGAGCCCCACCACCCCCAAGCTGCCCCTATTAAGCCCTTGAACATGTCCCATAACCCTCTCTGCTCCAGGGGGCGCTGTACACTGGCTGACCCTGCGCTCTGACCCCAGCTCCCTTTCATTGTGCCGTGAGGTACAGTACATGTGCCAAATAGTTGAATCTTAATTCATTGATCTTCCACCTTTTATTCTTCTTCTTCCCCCGTCACTGCTGCGATCACTGGCGATGGTTTTGCTGCGATTAGGAGCCGAGCTGCAAATCACAGTGATATTTTCAAAACAAAATGCGACTGAGATAACGCTGCAACGCTCAAGAGACGCACAAGCACTTTGTGTACAAGACACACGAGATACACTCGCAGGAAGCTGTTGAGTTCACCCCGTCCTCTAGTGTGGCCCGCTGATGTAATGCACTCGTAGATTGTAAACCTTCTTAAAGTTGTATTCACAGCATTGTTTTAGTGTTATTCAGAAAAAGCCGTTCTAACTTTCAAAAGCTGCGTTGTCCTGATGTTGTGTTTCAGCGGAGCTGTGTAACATCACATAACGTTAGGGTTCCTTCTGTTGTTGTTTGAGGCTCTGCACCACCTCCACCAGGGTTTGGTTTTATTCTGATGAAAATGGTAGAAGCTACAGCCATATAGCTTCTAAAGCTAACCACACACACACACACACACTAAGCAGTGTGAACATTATGACAGCGGTACCCCTGTATACGAACGCCCCGCCTCAAGAAGTTTCGCTTTAATTGTCTCAAGACATTTGGCTCGGCAGACGAAGCGTTTTCAACATACGCCGGCTAGGTTGCGCGTACTGTACATTCAGGAGGCGTTCCAAATTTTTTTCCATCAGTGGAAATAAAAGCGAAGAAGTTTTTTTGTAATTTGTGCAAGATTTAGTGAAGACAGCAATTTGGGTCCCAATAACGTTAGAGAAGAGAAGGGAGCCGCTTTCAGTTTGGTTTTTAAAGCAGCCGGTGCCGAGAGGAATATTTATATGAATTAAGGTTAAATGAGGTTTAATGTCTAGTTATTTCATATTTTACTTTATTTACATGTCTTTCCTAAATGTTTTGATGATTTTTATATGCAGAAATATGATTATAATGTTGGAAACTTACACGTTAATATTGCTAATATTTCTGGGTGGCTGGAACGGATTATCTGCATTTATATTATTTCCTATGGGACAATGTGTTTCACAATATAAAATTTCACCTCTGAAATGGATTAAACTCATACGCAGAGGTGCCGCTGTACATGTAAGGCTGCTTGCTTTACTTCACATGCTAGCAGAACTTAGCAAAGCAAGCTAGCTGTACTAGCTGCCTACACTCAGAACTGGCACCAATGAACTCTGCTTTGTCCTTTCAGTTTTCCTTTTCCCCCCAAAATGTTCATATTTACATTCATTGTGCGCGCTGACGTTTCAGGATAACTATTGTTATCAGTTTTGTTTATTTTTTTTGTACATTAAACAGTAATTGGGAACCAGTTGCAGGTTGGAGCTGCAGTGAGCGAGGAACTCTTAGCCCACATGCAGCGTAGCATTCGAGCCAGATGTTCAGAAATTCCACTTTGCCGCGTCGTACCTAATGTGAGAGAAAAAGTCTAACTATGAAAACTCAGAATTATTATAGAAATCTCTATATATTTGTATTTCTTGTACCACAAAGAATAATTATGAGTTTTCATAGGCAAAAGAGTCATAGATTTTTAAGTAAGTATATATTTTTCTATTTGTTGTTTGAATTTGCACACGTGTATCTAAACACTTTACAAGACTTTGCTCGCAACCTCCTGCGTACGTGGCAGCACCACCAAGTCACTGACTAAACTATTTTACGGTATTACATGTTAGAGCAAAGTAAACTAATAGTTTTGTGTTGAAAACGTCTTTTCCTCTAATAATCAGGACAGACTAGACTGTATGCCAGTATTGCACTATTGCTTATGTTGTACAAATACACTGACTTCATATTTTTCCAACTTAGTAGCAGCAAATTTATAGCCCTTTGATTGAGAAAATACAGCTGTACAACGCTTTAAAAATCACTTAACTGCTTGTGAAACGAGCTCCATTACAGTTTGGCAGGCGAGCGCAGTATTACACAATATTGGAATGTTTACTGTAAAAAGGCAGGAAATACATTTCTACTGTGTTAGTTAAGGGTAAGCCGTGCGGTCCTGACTCTCAGAGACACAGTTCTCCTGTTCAGGATTTTTTTTTAACCATTAAGGACAGATTTTAGATTTCGTTTCAACTGACTGAAAACTGCTGCAAATGTCACAAAAGCGCTCGGCCTACAAAAAATATTTATTGCGGGAAAACTTCACAGGGAATAAACATGAGAAAATTGTGAGCTGACTAACTTGTGAAAATCAGTTATACATTCGCTTCAAAATGTGAGGCTCAACGGTATCAGTGCTGAGGAACATAGAAACTGCAAATATTGGAGAAAAAGTGAAACGATGATATGAAACCAGGTTGATTAGATGCACTTTGTATTGCACAAGATAGCAAGTGAGCAATTTTTAATGGTTTTCTTTATGAAACACAAGATTGGCACCCTGTCCAGGATGTACCCCACCTCGTGCCCTAAATCTCCTGGGATATGTTCCAGGCCCCCCGCGAGTCCTATAATATGATAAGTGGTATAGAATTTCACAGAATAAAAAAAAAAAAAACACAAGCTAGCAGATAGCAATTTCCAAACTGACTTTTATTACTGATTTAACTAGTAGAATTGAATTTAGTGTGACTGTGTTATGCACAAAAACACTGATCTTTGGATTTTGCCAGACAGACAGCAGGTGTGTCGGATGCGTAGGCAAAACTGTATTAAACCCAACACCACTTAGCACAAATGTATTAATATATACTTCTAAGACCAGTGGATTTTTTTAAAGAACAGGCTGTTTTTGATACCTGCTGAAAGAAAGTACCTTTAGTTTTATACCTTTTAATTACATTTTATTATTGTAAAAAGCTTAGACTGTACTTTTTTTAAACCACCGTTGGTTCTTTGATCTTTGCCCTGTGATGTACTGTAGCAGATTTTTACTGTCATGTTTTTGCCTCAACTTTTGTAAATAGTGTGTGTGTGTGTGTGTGTGTGTGTGTTTATGTATATACCCACCTGCATTTTTACAGTAAATACATTTTACCTTTGACAAAGCTGTACTGTGTATTATATTCAGTTAGATCTACAGTAAGTCAGTGTAACTGCATGTAATAAATCATGTAAAGATTCAAAACAACAACAACAATAATAGTGTACTAAATTGAACCTTTAATTTTCACTGGCTCTCACTTTAGTGTTAAAACTCTAACAGAAATGTACATTTAATGTTTATGGTCAGTAAGTGAGTCGTAGGTGAGAGAGATGAGCAGAACCAGACTCTAAAGGGAACTCGTTCTCATCGGGGTTAGACCAGGTTCTGTTCCACAGTTGTACAGTTTAAAGTCAAACGCTCATCAAGTTAAAAGGATGTTCATCACAAACATCACAGTCGTCACAGACCTTGATAATATCATCACATTTGTTTATCCGCTAAACACAGTCGTGTGTTATTGTACTACACTGTGATCGTGCAGCGGGTGTTGGGGTGAACTGCAGGAATCCACAGCTTGCTCAAAGAATTTGCCGTAGAGATTATGACCCGTAGGTGCACCCGTTTGTCCTGTGTTTCTGTAAACCACTGGTGGCTTTCTGTAGTCAACACAGACAGTGATAACAGTGCCATGTCACATGATAGTGTATTTCATTGTTCAGCTTTAATTGTTTTTTTTTGGTTTTTTGTTTGGGGGGCCAGCATACTCTTCAATGCGTCCATGTAAATCACATGGTGTTGAATTTATTTACAGTGTAAAACTGGACTGGCGGCACCATGACGTAGTGGTTAGCACTGTTGCCCTGCACCTCCAGGGTCTGGGTTTGATTCCCGGCCAGGCTCGATTCCTCTCTCTGCATTTTCTTTCTTGTTCTTGGTGGGTTTCCTCCAACAGTCAAATTAGGCTAATCGACATTTTGCCCATAGTGTGCGTGTACGATGAATTTGCACCTTGTGCCCCCAGTCTCCTAGGATAGGCTCCAGGCCCCCGTGACCCTGAATACAGGATAAACCGCTATAGATGACTATAGATGATGACTGAGTGAGTGAGCGAATGTAAAACTGGACCTGCCTCAAACCATGAAACAACTGGGCCAACTGGGCCCCCATGACCAACTGGGCCCCATGCGCCACAGTAAAATCTACATGAATACTCTGAAATAGCTTCTTGTTTTTCTGACTGTTAACACACTTAAACAAAATACATAAAAGCCCAGATTAAATAACTATCAAAGAGACAAAACTCCAAAAGGTGCAGACCAAAGTTGACAATCTATTTAGATTAGTTTAGTGTACTGTATTTTCACTTATTCGGGTAATGAAAGGAACAGCTAGAGCTGCATTCATGTATGCGTACAAGACTGTTACACAATGAACTACGAGTGCAAGTCAAAACGATCCGCATTATCCGGGTATATTAAAACTCCTGTTGTTTTATCAGCGCTTTCTGTTCAAGGCTCCGGTCTCCCCAGTCACTGCTATGCGGGTGTGAACAGAAGCGTTTGGATATCTGCAAACAAAACTTGGAGCGATACTCTAAGCAAGGTGAACGTTTCTTAAAGAGAATCATTACCGGTGAGGAGACACGGATCCATCACTACGAGTCAGAGTAAACAGAGTGTGGAACGGAAACATCCTCCAAGAAAAAGTTCAAAAGTCGACCGTCAGCTGGAAAATTCATTAATATTTACAGTTTTCTGGGATTCTCAAGGACCAGACGTATTGGAACATCACCAGTAAAAAGGTTCAACAATTGACAGAGCTCGTTACAGTGAGACGCTTATTGAAAAGCTGAAGACTAAACTCCGGATTAAACACAGAGGACTGATATCCGAGTGCATTGTGATCTCGTGTGACGATGCGCGTCCACACACTTCTGCCGACACTGTCGAGGTGTTAAAGTGAATTCTATAAAGTGAATACTACAATCACTATAGTCCTGATCTCACTCCATCAGACTCTCACCTGTTTGATCTCCTGAAAGCAGCCGTATGAGGACAAAGAAGTGAAGACAGTGGTGTCCGCCGCCCACCCGGGAAAAAACACACAAAAAAAAACACTAACTCTTAGTAAAGACTTTATTGGATGAATCCACAAAGACAAGTCAGACTGACTAATGACATCAGTATGTAATACGTTGTGAGATGTGATGGTGGTGGTTGTTTTTCTGCTCAGTCTCACGCGTTCAGATACTTTGCGTGGTGCTTGATGTGGTCGTCGATGAACGCGAACACAAAGTAATAGCTGTGGTCGTAGCCCTGATGAAGCAAAATGAGGAGAAAAATGGTTATTACATTGTGTATAAATATTTGCGTACACTAATGCAGACAGAAACCGTAGCCTTAGTCAACGCAAACTGTTGGCACGCTTCAAGAGAGCGGTTCCACATCAAGTTTAGCAAGAGTTATTTTTAAAACACCAGTTTATGGGTCACATTAGCATTTTGACTCCGTTTGTCAAAAGCATTCCGTTTGCACAACGACAATGAACACAGTCCACACGTTCTTGCACACTTCTATACTATACTGAGCAGCTGAACATAAAATCTAAATAACAGATGCAGAAAACATGGACCTGCAACAAGTTCCACTAGCTAGGAGTTGTGGAGAATACGAGTCAGCATTTTAAAAACACCACATTTCAATGAAATCTTACCGTTTTGTAAATAATAAGGCTAAAATCCATAATTTGTACAATGACTTAGGAAAGCAATTCAAATAGATGTGTATAACGGGTACCGCTCTCCTTCCTGTTTAGTGGGGACGGGAACACAGGAAAGAAAAGCTGCACATTTTACTTATTAAATATGACATTCCTAAAACTTTATAATAAAAAGCACAAACTGTCACAAGCATCAGCACTTTTACATACTCAGGTTTCTACAGCTTATGTTTTTCAATTAGACAAATTTACTAAATATCCAGTGAAACACAGTCATGTGACATTAATGTCAAATAGCCACATTTTACTGAAAGATCTGTCGGGGCGTGATGCGGATCTAAGCATGATTTTTTGCATTGCTGTTGCTGGTTAAATAACTGCTGCATGATGTAGTATGTGTACATGTCTTCCTAATAAAGCAGACACAAGTGAGCAACAAATTCTACGACCCAATGCCCTGAATAGTCTTTGGAACAGAGCCTCATTATAGTGACACTGAAAGTAAACAAACTCGTAGTCAGGTTATTTCAGCAAAAGACAAACCTACAAGTCGCGCCTTCTACTTCTTTTGTACAACTGGCTAGAATGTCGAGTGGCTTCCGGATCACCAAACGGCGCAGTACGAACCTGCTGAAGTCGAAACACGACGGGGATTTTCTTTTCCGAACAGGCGGCGATGAGGTTATCGGGAAGCAGCTGACTGGCCGACAGGAACTGGTCGTCACGGCCCTGGTCAATCAAAATGTCCAGTTCTGGACCCGAGTACGATGCAGCCAGGACTGTAGCATCATAAGCCTGTAGGACAAAGCACAAGACTGCATGACCATGTGATAAATGTGTAACAGATCAGCCTACATTCAGATATCAGCAATAACAAATCTAGATGAAATGACCAGATTTGAATTAATAATAAATGTTCTGATCAGTTCGTCTTATATCAGACCTCTTTTATTTACCTTTTAATGAAGGAAAATTTAGTATCATCCAAATCAAACGAAATTCTAAGGGATCTACATCAGCTTCAGATATCTTTATAACAGATGAAGCTCACTGAGGTACTTAATGACATTTCTATGCAGGGAAAATGTTTCACATTTGTAACAACAGCGCCATGAGTAGCAGGAATTATGAATGAATGTGTGAGTTTAGTGACGCGATGAGAAAGAAAATGAGAATGGAGAAGAAAAAAGATCATCTCATCCTCGGGGGAAAAAAAACAAACAATGGTCTTGAAACAGCCTTTCCCTCAGGAGCATAGCACACTCGCGGCTACGCACAGTCAGCGCGCCTCCTTTCGTTATTGTGGAACAACTCGAGTTTATTAACCTTAATTTATGGCCTCATGCTCCGAGTCACGCGTCTCAGCATCAGCAAAGTCACAGAGGTTGCTGACTGCACGGAATAACGTCCGACACCAGCACGACTTATTTTAAATCTCTAAGAAACACAATCTGTAATAGCTAACTAATGTAGCTTAGAGCTTAGCAGCACAGCTCTCTTTTGCTCAGCTCTCTAACAGAGCAAGGCCACAACCCAGTGTTTTCACTCAGGTAGCAGCATAAAATACAACATATAATAATAATAATAATAATAATAATAAGGCAATTTTATTATTGGGGGAAAAAAACCAGCAAACTTTTTATCTAATAAATCTTGAATTGAGTCGCATCTCAATTCAACACCATAATCTCGTTACCTCCCAGGTGGACTTTTCAGATCCCAGGTAGCCCGAAAATGCCTTCTGTCCCCAAGCACACTGCATGGGGTTACAGACTGGGGCAAAAGCAGAAACAGCCTATAAAAAACAAAAACAAATATAAACGGTTAAAGCCATGTGTTAGTCCGGTCTTTTGTACGTTGTGCTCATCATTAACTAAAAAACAAGTCACCTATTAGAGGAAAAAAAACAGTCAACTAGGCATTAATGTGTTTTATGAGAGCAAAGTTCAGATTAAACAGCTCTACTGTTAAAAAAAAAAAAAAAGAAAAAAAAAGGGGGTCAACCATATTATTGTGAACATTTAAATATAATTATCGTAACATTTAAATATAGCGGTACCACAGCATTCAAACACCCCACATCACATGTTTTCCCCTTAAGAAGTGAAAATTTGGAAGACATTAGCCTCAGCATACGAAGCAATTTCAGCAGATGAGCAACCGAACTGAACACTGGCTAAGTCACGCGTAGGGCCGCGAGCCGTTCAAAACGTGTTTGTTTCAGTAAAAGGCAAGCGAAGTGAGTTCTTTGTGCAAGGGTTTGTGAAGACAGAGCATCGCGGGTCCCAAGAATGTTATCAAGGACGGTAGCAAGAAGAAAAGGGAGCCGCTTTCAGTTTGGTTATTAAAGCAGCCGGTGCCAAGAGGAATATTTATATAAATTAAGCTTAAGTGAGGTTTAATGTCTATTCATTTAATATTTTATTTATTTCATTATTATTTATATTTCATTTACATTTCTTTTCTAAATGCTTTGATTGTTTTTATATGGCAAAATATGATTACAGCGTTGGTAATATTGTGAATATATTTTTGTGCGGCTGGAACGGATTATCTGTATTTACATTATTTCCTTTGGGACAATGCGTTTCACAATACAAAATTTCACCTCAAGAACTCGCCTCTGGAATGGATTCAATTCGTATGCTGAGTTAAAACTGTATTTGGATTATGTAATAAATATACACTACATTAAGTCTCAGACTTACAAACATTCGAGCTAGGAATTTACACAGATACAAATGGACCACAGATCTACGAACATTCGTAGATGCAAACAAATCACGGAAGTAGCTCACGTGTATTGTACAAAAAATAGACACTGCAGTGGATAACAATATTTTACTATTATTCGTGTTAAAGGTGTTCAAGACTCACTTTGTCAGACTTAAGAACAAATCTGACTTACGGAAGAGCTCTCGGAACGGAGCTCTTTGTAAATCGGGGACTTACTGTATACGGCCAAAAGTTTGTGTGAACCAGTCCACCACACTCACACGTGGTTCTTCCCCACACCACTCCCACAAAGACTGATGCGAGTAACTGACTATATCTGGTTAATCTATAGAATTATACGTTCCCTTCACTGGAACTCAGAGGCCCCAAACCATTGTCCAGCATGATGACGCCCCTGTGAGATCCACACAGACAGCTCCATAAAGACATGGTGTGTCTATTCATCTCCTTTGGGATGAACAGGAAATGGAGCCTTCTTGACATACAGTACCAACATCAGCACCTGAGCATCTTATTGCTGAACGAACACAAAACACATCCGTCTGGATTTGGTTCTCTGTTTTCTGTAATGCGCTCCCACACTTCTCCTCTGTGAAGGCTTTCCGCTAGATGTTGGAGCGTGGAGAGAGAAGAGAGGAGGGCTTTAGTTGGAGGACCAACTCTAGATGAATGCACGTGGTTTTGGAACTATGGGCACATCTGGTCAGGTGTCCACATACTTTTGGCCATATATTGTATACGTACAGAGTGGTCATGGGGCACGTTATTGCAAAAAAAAAAAAAAAAAAAAACAACGCTGCTAATATGTTCTATCCCTACCTTGTATTTCCCAGGATTCTTCAGGGCACATATGAGAGCACCGTGCCCCCCCATAGAGTGACCTGAGATGGACATCTTCTCCGGATCAACAGGGAAATTAGAGTTTATTAAACGTGGCAGCTGAGTAAAAGAAACAGAAACAGACAGGAAGCGAGAGATTATATTAGAAACACAGTAGAGGCCACACGTTCACATCCTCAGATCTAAAGACGTTTACTCTTGGGTATAGTGGCAGCAAGTTCAGTAGTTACAGTACACATCTTGGTTATTTACTATTTGTCGATGCAGTAAATAATAGAGGAGTGTGTGTACATATTGTATGCACCAGAATTTCCAGATATCCTCATGATGAGGGACACCGGTTCATTTTGTTAAGGTACCATGTTTCTTTGACTGGTTAACCTTTAAAACCTTTCAAAATTAAAGTCAAACTCAACATAGTCTATTCACTCCCAAAGTCATCAATTTAAAAAATATTACATTGTATTCATTTTTTTTTAAACGTTAAACAATAAAAATGTCGCCACTTGGATGTAATTACACCAATCGTTAAAACCCTTCCATTGAGTAATTATTGCAGTGATTAATATGGTTCAGCTGTAACAAGTTATTTAACTCTAACTGATGCAGCTAGGAGCTTCTGATTTCTTAAACAACCACATCAGAAGACACATCCTGTGGGCAGGGCAAAGACTTTCCCCTAATTCAGAAGGGTCCAATTATTGTCCTGCATCAGGAGAGCAAAGAAAAAAAAAACTAAGGAGATTACTGAAATTGGGAGAACTAAAAAATACATGATTAAACCCTGGAAGGATGGTAGTGACCATCACTTTGAGGAAGAGAGATGTGGTGAGAAAAACATCCTGAATGAGCATCATGAGAGATAAACATTCAGTGAAATCAAATCGTATAAAAAAAATAACTCATAGCTATGGTTAATAGTGAAAGTAAGAGCATTTCCACACACACACACACACACACACACACACACACAATGTGAAGAAAACACAAAGGAATGTGAGCTGTGTAGCCATAAGAAAACCACTTGTTATTGAGACTCATCAAGAGGAAAAAGAGGCTTCAGTTTGCTGGGGAGCAGAAAGACCGGACTGTGGAGCGATGGGAAAAGGTCATGTGACCTGATGAGTCCGGACTGAGCCTATTCCTGGGTGTGTCAGGGTAAGAAGTGATGTACCATGCACAGTGTCAGGTCTAGACGTTATGTGGCAATAAAATTAAGTCAGCTGACCACCTGAATGTACTGAATCACCAGAACATCACATCTATGGAGGGTTTCTTCCCTGATGACATATTCCAGGAAGACGATGCCAGGATTCATCGGGCTCAAATTGTAAAAGCATGGTTCAAAGAGAGCGAGACATCATTTTCACACACGGACCAGCCAGAGTCCGGACCTTAACCCCTCTGAGAATCTTTGGGATGTGCTGCTGGAGAAGGCTTTACGCAGCATATGGCATAATGGGTGTTCGTTCTCACCTCTTCAGTTACATAGGAGTACATGCGATAATTGGTCTTCCACGGCTCCTGCGTAGCATCGACATAAAAACCGGCTCCTGTTCCAAAATCCCAGCTCTCGTCCTCTCCATCGATATTGCAGCCACCTAAAAGAACGATTACAAGACAAACTGGATAAAACACTTCTATTAGACTTACAGATGTTTCACAAACATGGATGTTTTCCACCCTCGCCTCCCAGCACAGCCAGCCTCACCAGTGAGACCTACCGTGTGCTGGAGTGTGTTGGAGTGTGTTTTAGGGGGGCGCATGTTCGGATCTCACTCACGTGGGCTCGTATCCGGGGCCACGATGATGATCCCGTGCTCGGAGGCAGCCCGTTGGCTTCCTGCTTTGGTGATGAAGTTCTGCTCAGTGCAGGTCAGTCCTGTCACACACACACACACACACACACACACAGACGTCTTACTGAACTTCTATTCACATAATAACATGATCATTTGGACATTCGAAAGAAGGCTTTAAATACCGGAGAGCCAGTACAGCACGGGGCATTTTCCACTCTCAGCCTTAGGAGGAAGGTAGATGCCAAACTTCATCTTGCATTTTAGCTCCAAGCTGAAAAAAAAAAGCAGGAAGAACAAAGATCAGGGTGAAGCTGCAGCACAAACGTTTTGCTGATTCATCCTTTCATTCCTAGTCAGGTTATTTTGGTCTGACTTTTAATGAAGAATCATATATTATTATTTATCAATAAGCCAATCCCACAATGCAACATAACAATTTATTTCTGAAAAATATCTAAGTAACGTACAGACTCGAAAACTCCCTAATCTTTCCAAACTACTTCAAAAAACCAACACAAAAATTTGAGCAATATCACAAGAAAGGAAGTGCTGTTGTGCTGAATATCAGCACGGCCGTGCTGTTGTCATGGAGAAGAGGTGCTGAAATTCACTACAACAGCACAACCTCCAGTGTGATATCGCTTACATACAACAGTTCCACAAACACCACTTATTATTATCAACAGATTGTGATTTGTTTATTCATTTATGATACATCAGTTATTTTGCTCTGCCCACACATATCATTCTGCGCTTGGCGGAACTAATTCAACCGACAGTTAGTGTAATTAACAGGAGTGAGAGTGGTGTTAAACTCTTAGCGGTACTCTGTAGACAAAAGGTGAGGAGAATAAACCATGGAGGTGGTGGACAGTCCTGAGAAACTCACCAGTATTTACTTTATTTTCCACTTATTACACTTTACAATATCAGCTCCGTTAACTTCCAGGTTCCGGGTTCGTATCTCAAATAGTGTTATGTAGGGTGAACAATCCCTTGTTCCACACACCAAGTAGTGCCCTTGAGGTGCTGGTTGTTAATTGGTGATTTCTGAGGCTGGTGACTCTAAATGAGCTTCTCCTCTGCAGCAGTAAGTTTTGGTCTCGCTTTCCTGGGAAGGTCTTCATGAGAGACAGTTACATCATGGAGCTTGATGGGTTTTACACACACACTCGACACAATACTGTTCTTGCAGAAAAGGCTGTTCTTGTTCCAGAAGGACTGACCTTCATGTCTTAAAATAACAACTTACTGTTGTATTGTAAATAAAATCAGTTCATAAAAATACTTTTGTCCTTTTTTTTTTTTTTTTTACCTGTCATGCTCAAACACTTTCTGGTATCCACCGCAGCACTTATTGGACGACACCTGCGTTAAGGCCATGGCTTGCTTTAAACAAAAACACAGCACATTCATAAGAAACGTAAGCGTAAATTGTTGCTGATTTTATTATTCTTTTTTTTATACATATAATAAAGCTAACTGAAGCTCATGCAACATGGAAGTGACCAATCTTGCTTCCGTAAAAAACTAAAACTGTTATACTGTCTCGTTTCAAACAAATCGTTTTAAAAACAAATTATAGATCTTTCTTTAAGAGTATTAATACTAAAATTGGTGTAAACTTCTAGAAGAATTACCTATATATATATAACCTGTAAAAATTGCTGCTTAAATTCAAGCATAAAGACATGTGGCCATAAAACACAGAACACTAGAGTTTATTATGTTAAAATTGCTTTTGTAATAGTTAACTGCTTTAAAATATGCTATTAAAATCCAGGGTGACATCAGTGCTTTGCACAAGAGATGTTTTTTGGTAAAAGCTTTAAAAGCAAAAAAAGTGTTGCAATATCATAACAATTTAGCTTTTTTTTTTTTTTATAAAAAATAATACACTTTTCCAGGGTAAATCTAAATTACCAATTAAGATCACTGATTTGTTTAAGATTTGAATAAAAAAAATTACAGACAACAAAAAAGGGCATGAAATTATATTTAGTAACTGTGTTTCTGTTTATCTGATAAAAATACAAATATGAATATTTCCAAAAAAAAACCAAAGCATGGTTCAGGAGAATTAAGAATCATGAAAAAATGGTGTTATATGATCCTACCTGAGAATTCACTTTTTTCGCCTGGGTCAGACACTTTGTAGCACCGACACCATGTTTTGGCCAAACAGTTTGACTTGTTTATTATTTGTTTATTTTAAACACTGTAACTGCAGGGATTTAGGTTGTGATTAATACACACCAACCACCCTGTTACAAAAATAGTCTCCTGCTGTGGCCTTAATACACATGAGTCCACTACAGAGTGAGAGTGTGTGTGTGTGTGTGTGTGTGTGTGTGTGTGTGTGTGTGTGTGTGTGTGTGTGTGTGTGTGTGAGTGAGTGAGTGAGTGAGTGTGTGAGTGTGTGAGTGAGTGTGTGTGTGTGTGTGTGTGTGTGTGCGAGTGAGTGTGTGCGTGAGTGTGTGCGAGTGTGTGTGAGTGAGTGAGTGTGTGTGTGTGTGTGTGTGTGTGTGTG
>JAAGKR010009375.1:2500-26906 GCA_011419295.1 Clarias macrocephalus | reverse complement strand
CTGGGGAATGGGAGCGGGAGGTGGTTGTGCAACATCAGACGTTATTTGTAAGGTGAGAGCAGTTAAAGCCTCTGTTACCTTATGAAGAGTGTTAGTTATCTGCTGTATATCCTGCTGGTGAGTACCCAGGAGCACCCCCTGTTTCTCTAGTGCCCTTCTCAGTTGTGCTGCCTCTGCTGGATCCATTAATGGCCAGATTATACTGTCACGGGGGGCGTGGCGGTGTAGGATCCAAGTGCAGAACGAGCGTTTGTAGAGAGTGAGTGCAGCGCTTTTAACCAATGGGATCCGTGAATGCGGAAGTGTCGTGAGGAGCGCTCGCTGTTTTTCAGAATGGAGTCCGCGTCGGGAATGCGGAAGCGGTGAGTGAGCGCTTGCTGTTTCTCTGAATGGTCCCTGCGGCAGAAATTCGGAAGCGCGGAGTTCGCGAGAAGTAGCTCATGGATGAAGAACTGGCCGAGGTCAGTAGTCGTGAGTCGAGGAAAGTCCGTAATCAAAACTCGTGATCGAGAAACAAATCCGAATGTCGGCAACGGTAAATCCGGGAAGGCAGGAAATCCATAACGTGAGGCAGAGTCGTGGTCGTGGAAACAAAACGTGGTCGAGATCCGAAATGTCAAGGCAGAACGAAACGCTGGAATACTGGGCATGGATAGCACACAATAATCTGGCAGAGAGCTGTTGTCTGGAGGGGTGTTAATTAGAGAGCTGTGATGATCTGGGATTTAGAACAGGTGTGTTTGGAGAGATGAATGAGGCAGTGAAAAGCAAGGAGTGGGATGGAACATGGAGCAGGAGTGTGCAGGTGTTCATGACCTTACTTGAGATGTGGGCATGACCTGGCGTGCCGTGACAGGCTCATGTGATTGGACCATTCTCTACGAGTCTTTTACAGCGCACGGAGCTGACTGAATGGATGCGATGTGAGTCATGCCCCCCCCCCCCCCCACACACACACAATCTTTGCACCAGCCGCCACTGGTCATTGCCAACAAAGTGTATATAACAAAGTGTATAAACCGGAGATGAAATTTTGTTATTGACCAAATATTGACCAAATACATGTACTTATTTTCCACCATAATTTGCAAATGAATTATTTAAAAATCCTACAATGTGGATTTTTTTCTTATTTTGTCTCTCATAGTTGAGGAATACTTGTGATGAAAATTACAGGCCTCTCTTATCTTTTTAAGTGATAGAACTTGTACAATTGGTGGCTGAATAAATACTTTTATGCCCCAGTGTATAATGTTCTACTTACTTTCAGTAGGAAGCAGATTACCTACCATTCCCATGCATGTGTCCTTCACATCGACCCAGATGGAATCTGACACAACCTCAGAGGATCCTATGTGGTAATACGCCACCACTCGAAATGAGGGAACCAGTTCCTTGGTGACGGGTAGAGACAGGGTCACCAGTGACTGCCCATGTCTCTTAAACCTCTCTCCTTTAACAATCTGTCCTTTACTAAAGATCTGATACAAAGAGAAGCCCACAGAGTGGGTTAATGCCCAAGGCACATATTTAATTAAGTTCAATATCATGTTTTAGGGTCATTTACTGTATAGGCTTGGCATTATTATTATTATTATTATTATTATTATTATTATTATTATTATTATTATTATTATTATTATTATTGTTACTGTAATACACAAGCCAGTAGGACTATATCACAATATCATCATGATATTTGGACCAATGTGTATATGAGATACCAACCAGATAAGTGAAATCTTGATTTTGGGCACTACTTTTGAAGTTTAGATTGATGTTCATTTGATCGCCGATTGCCAGTTCTGCTGTATCTACACTTAAATGTAAATAATTGGTGGAGCCTCCTTTGGTGGTGTAGGCCTGGGCTGTCATCTGGTTCACAGCTTGTCTTTCATCTAATATGCCTGGAGCTGTGGTTTTTGCCTGTTTACAAAACCAAACCATTTCTATTAAATAGGTTCAAAATTTTCACACCTTGGTGAAAGATCCATCCATATCAGTTTCCAGTTTCCAAGTCACCTGCGAAATAACATTACTGTAAAGAAAGCATGTATTAATCAGTTTAGTCAAGTAGTGAGGAAAGTGAAAATAATTTACCTACAAGAAAATATAATTTACCTGCAAAACCAGCTTGCTCGGACAAAACTGTTATGTTTCCTTACTATCCCTACTACTGTTGAATTTATCGTATTCACAGAATAAAATTTATGTTAATAACAGTCATGCAATAGGCTCTTTTAGAATAAATATTTTTTTTAGGTAATAAGGTTATTATACAGTATATGAATATATGACTTACAGTGATTTGTAATGTCTTGGCTCCTGCTTGGCTGTTCACTATGACCTTGGCCATTCCATTACTCTTAGTTCGACCCCTCACCTTACCAGGCATGACCTCTACATCCACATTTTCAGCAGGAGACTGGTCCGGGTTTTTCACATAAACCTTTTCAAATTCAGATCAGACAAACTGTACAGGGTGTATACACATTGCTTTTTCATTTAATTGATTCAGATTATCAAATAAAAACTTTTAATAAAAAAATATATATATATTACACATAAATAACCCAAATAAAACCAAACTTCAGCATTTAAACGATGATTTCAATTATTAAGGGTAAAAGGATTGTACAATCATTTAAGTGCGACAAATATGCAAAAATAAATAAATAAATAAATCAGCATACTTTTAAAATACTTTTTCACATCACAGTATATGTTTAAATAGCCTCGGATAAAAGTAAAATACATTATGCATGCTGTGGGAAATTAATGTTTCCAGTACCGTAACATCAAAAGACATTCCAGGGTGGAAGAATTTTGGGGTTCTCTTGAACTCAATGGTGTAGGGTGATTTCACAATTTGAATGCCCCCCTTCTCTGCTTCAACCATTTCACTACCTGAAACAGAGTTAAGGATACATGGCAGCTTGAGACAATGTAGATTAAAACATATGTCCTCCCCCCACCTCTCAACTCCACCACCGGACCCACATGTTACCTGTTTCAGTTAAAACACTGATGGAAATGTACAAAGAGCTTCCGATCAGGTCATAAATATTGGGGTAGGAGTGCTGGATCATCGCTCTAGTCAACCTTGCACGTCCTTCTCCCTTTGTGATCTATATGCAGCAAAAATTACTACACATAAATACATGATGAGTATGAAAATTTAACTTGCAAACTTGTAACTGAATATGAGTACATTACTCAGCCTGAACAGCTAAAGTGTTCAAAACAGGCAAAAACAGGATAGTCATAGCTTAGGACCAATCCCAGAACAACTCTTAGCATGGAAAGGACAAAGATCCTTATCTCAGTCAGGAGGTGGAATTAACACATTTGCTACAGTAGGTATCACAAATTCTTCTAAAGTCTGTGATTGGTTGCAAATGCACACCCCCCCACACACACACACCCACACACACACACACACACACCCACACACACACACACACACACACACACACACACACACAAATAATCACGCATGCAAACACACTCGACTCCACTCTTTACTGTGATTGCTGGTGTTTTTCTACCATTTTCTCCTTTGCTTAAGAAACTTTAAAGCCTCTAAAAGGTGATTACTAACTAACTAACAAACAGTTTCTCACAGTATCAGCTTGTTTGAGGGTTAAGATGCTTTTGGATAACTTTCATCTTTACTAGGAGTATTTATGGGAAACAAACACAATTCTAAGAACTTTCTTTAGATATATCACTAGAAGCAGCTCTTTGCACTATGGATTTTCATATGAACTTACTGGTTCTCTTTTTAATGAGGCAGGCAGAGGTGTCTTTGTGTCGTCCTTCTTAACGCCAAACACCACAAAAGCAACACCATCCACATTTTTTCCAAACAGGTACCTTCATATAATTCACAAAAGTTAGATCATACACATAGGAGACCCAGTTAAAAGACATTAATTTTCTCTAACACCAGCTCTGATAACAGAGCAACGGCATCTCTCATGGTTATATTGCTGTGCTTATTTTAATGTTTTATTGTTACTATGGTTACAGCTCATTCTCATGAACTTAGGTTGTAGACAAGTGACATTAATGTCTAAATGTTCATTTAGACTAAATTGAAAGAGACTCCACTGTCAGTGTTTTGTTACAATCAGAGAAAATGGTTTCTGACAGTAAAAGTCTTCAGCACAAAGGAGTTTATTTGTTATAGCAAAATAATTTACTTCTGTTAATTATAACCTTAACATACCCTTGCTCCATCACACCACTTAGTCTCTCAGTGTTTTATAACAACATCAGCAGAGCATATTTATACTCACATATTTTAAGGCCTCAATATAAAATAATTTAACAAGCATAATTATAATTTATAGCATGTCCTACTTACTTGGCAGTTATGTCCACTTGAAGGTCAAGATTGTCCACGTAGAAGAAGGACTTGGATGGTTTTAATGCTACCTCAAAGCTAGGGAGCACTGCAAGTAATAATTTTTTTATTTTTTATTTTGAAAAACACATGTAGAAGTAACATATATAGTATATTATACTCTAAGTCTAAACTGTACCATATTCTTTAACTTCAAATTCAGCAGTGAAGTTCTTCTGTGGGGTGTTTTTATACCGTGCTGCTACAATCCATATTCCAGATCTTGAGAGAGAGAGAGAGAGAGAGAGAGAGAGAGAGAGAGAGAGTTTTATTTATAATTATTAGTTTCTCTAAGTATACATTTACTGTACAGATATTTTGTATGGAAATCATTCATGCAGTGAACTCACTTGGCAATTTCAGGGATGTTGTATGAATTGGATATGGTTCCTTGCTTAGGAAAGATTGTTTCCCTGCTAATTGTTATTCCTTGTGGATTCTTGGCAGAGAAAAAATGTGATTCAGAAAAACAGGAAAGACATTCTAAATCAGAAACAAATCTTCAAAAGTAACATAATCCTGTATTTTATTTTTCTCGTAACTTTCAGCAAAAACACATGTACTTTATGGGTCATTAAAGCAGCAGATACTTAATTTTAACTCAGACACAAATGATAAAGTTAGACGAATCTCATTTGAGTCATTCGAGTTACTCACAATGATTTCCACAAAGATTCCTCCAGTCTGTTCAACAGGCTGCAGATCAGGTGTCAATGAAAAGATTCTGTAACGAACTGGGACAAAAACAATGAACTTACATTTTATTGAGAACTTGTATTTTCATGAGAACTTAGGCATGAAATTATTCTCTTATCTATCTATCTATCTATCTATCTATCTATCTATCTATCTATCTATCTATCTATCTATCTATCTATTATCTATTTATCTATCTATTGAATTAAAATTCTAATTCAAAATTCAAATGCACCAACATTCTGTATGACAAAAGCAGATGTGTCTCTGGCAAACGAGCTAAACACCTTCTTGGTTTGCTTTAAGTCTGCAGGTAACAATGCTAATGCTAACACTAAAGCTAATGCTAAGGCAAGAAGAGAATGCCAACATCAGAAATGCATTCATCATCTCCGAGCATGATGTAGGGAGAGCCTTCAGGAGAGTGAAAACCTCTCCTTATTTGCTCAGAAACTTTTTACTCCTGCATCACAGAGAGCATCCTGATGAGAAATCGTACACCCTGGTTTGAGAACAGCACCATGCAGGACAGAAGAGCTCTTCAGAGGGTGGTGCGAACAGCTGAACGCATCATCTGCAGCAAACCTCCTTGACCTGCATTCATTCTACAGCACATGGTGTTGGATAAAAGACAGAAAACTTCTTCAGCTGCCTGAAGGGCAACACAGGGTCTGAGAAGAAGCTATACGGACTATCAATCACAACACCACACAGGACTTACGTTACTTGTATATAATGTACATTTTACAGCCAAAAGTTTTCTATATTTTCTATATTGTACATCTATCTATCTATCTATCTATCTATCTATCTATCTATCTATCTGGTAATGATGGACTTTGCATTTAATGTCAGTGCGGTTTGATTTTAAATGCTCTTGAACTCCATCCTGTGTGAAAGCTTCAGATTTTGGCCACATGATATCCTGTTTACTGTTTCATCAGTGGGTCCAGACTCCTTTACCTTCAGTTCCAGGTGTATAAATGCTCTTGTCTGTCTGAACGAATATGTAACCAGACTGGAAGGAGACCAGAGCCACTTTTTCGAGTTTGTTGGAAGGAAATTGTGCCTCCAGGTACACATACTGCTTCGCCAGTGGGTCATCACTAAAGAAGTCCTTATTGTCAGGAATCTAAACCACAACAAAAACGATGCAATTGAATGCAAAAAAGCTATTCAGAGGTCTTAAATCCCATTCCTGGATATTATTATTATTATTATTATTATTATTATTATTATTATTATTATTATTCCTTTATTTTTTCATTAAAAAGAATTAAACTAATAGTTATTAAAGAGAAGCAGATTTAAGGTCATAGCCAGGTGGTTTCATTATTATGATTTTTTTAAACAATGATGCAAATCAATAATTTCATTATTACAGTTATTGCTGCAAAAAAAATAAAAAATTGTGATCAGCTCAGTTCTTGTTTTACATGGTGTTATACTCTGTTCACATATGCATAAAACACTTTATTTTTTCTTGCAATTTCAGAGAACTCACCTTTATTGTTGAAACAGCCTGATAGTTGTTAGCAGAATTGAGGATGACAGAAATTGAAGCCAGTTCTGTGGTTTTCTGTGGATAGTTCCTCACACTGATTTTTACATTGAGGTCATTTCCACTATAATCCTGAGCCTCCACAAATACTTTCTCAGGGGTCCCAACGCGGAGCAGGTTGGGGGCCACCAATACATTGCTATTAGGAGAAAAAAAGGAAAATGTTTTCTTTCTTTTTCTCTTCATCTTTGTAATAATAATACTGTACATTTCCTTCACATCTCATTATGTGCATGTGTAAGATAAAACATTTTAAAAATTATTAAAAACCTACACGATCTGACTTGGATTGGTGCAACATTAAAGCTTTCACTCTTTTGTCAGGAGCTTGTGAGTTTAAATTCTGTTGACAACACAGTCATACGAGGCAGTGAAGCAAAACTGAGTGGGAGGAGCCTAACCTTTTTTAACCTGTCCATTACAGCAACATTAGCTCATGAGCTCATATACACTGAACAGAGATGATACCACTTTCTTCCAGACAGCACATTAACTAGTGATGGCGAGATGAAGCTTCATAAAGATCTCAAGCCTTTCGGCCAATTGATTCACAAAATGGTTAATTTTCTTGAGGCTTCATTTGCACACAAACCCCCCTACTGGTCAAAGAATTAAAGACGAGCAGATGTGTTCATCGTCATTTTGCTAGTACTGTATGTGATCCTCTTAAAGCTGTCTTGCCCTACTGTAGGTTGGGCATGGGAATTATACATGATTTTAATGAAACTATGCATTTTTCTATTGTGAGCACAAGATACTAGCCCATTTAAATCATCTATTTTTGTCTCCTCCTATTAACATACATACTATTTACAAAACAAGCACTAGGATAAAATTTCCTTGCCTGTTACATTTTGATCAATGTTCCATGGTAGTAACATACATACCAAAGTCACCCTCCTCCATTACATTAATATGTCTTAATTTTTTATCATATGATAGAGAGAGACAGTGATGTTGTCCAATTGGGGCAATGTTACTAAGAAGATAAAATAATAATTAGTGGATGTGAGCCTGGCAGGATGTGATTAACTCTTTTCAAACTGAGGCAGTGTTACTGAAAAGAGGAAAGAAGAGGAGGGCAGTGTATGTGCAACTGGTGTTTGTGGGGTGGGGGCGACACTTTATTCATTTATATTTAAAAACAATACTACCCATAAACTGTGCAGATTCCTTGTTTTTTTTTTTTTTTTTGCACAGATATTTACAAAACAAGACAAGAAACACAAGAAACAACACAGCAAAAGACCTATAATATTAAAGACAATATACATAATTACAGAAATGTATACAGGAATAACACCTGAAAAAAATTCAGATTGCTTCATCATAACAAACATAGCATGTTACAGAATATTCGGAGCCTCTTTCAAATGAATCACCCTGTTGTAGGGTTTCAACTCTGGGTCAGAAATAAATAAAATCTTTAATGATTTGGGTTAATTTGTTTAAACTGACATAAAATTTTATAGGATACACTTTCTATGCTATCTGTCCGCCGTATAGCACTTACCAATCATGTTTATCCCGGGGCCAACGATGATAATTCAAAATCGGGTATTTGCCAATTATGAGCAAGGTAATGTAAGATCTGGGCAAATGTTTAAACTTTAAAATACATGACCAAGAAAACAGTTCTTTATGAAGAAGCAAGAATTTATTGAACTAATCTATGCTAAACTATGCTATTTAATCATTCACACACACACACACACGTGCACAAACGGATGTATGTCCTCTGTTCTGGGTGAAGCAGGAAACCACTCTGGGGGGGTCAGCAACTGCCAGGGGGTTGTGAAACTTCCCTATTCAAGAGATTTGTGCGATCTACACCATGTGAAGATGTGAAATGCTTCTCTCTTGTGCAAGGAAGTTGTTTTGCAGATCTGCATCATCTGAGTTGGAGAAGAGTAACCGTTTCTTTCCTTATTTGCTGATGTCATGAGCTGTCGCTTCCTCTTCCAACGGCTTGCTGATTTGCGCCACTTAGAAGGGGTTGGTGAAAGCCATCTGTGTTTCCTCTTTCGACCAGGTCACGTGTCCAGCTGTGTTACACCACCGAGAGAGATAACAGTAGCAGCAGGGCGCCTATACAAATTAAGTTTTACTGGAAGGTGACAGATTCACGGCTCCATTTGAGGTGGCCTGCTAGTCCCTACATATCCCCCTTTTGCTCGGTGAGTTTCCCGTTGCGAACGTCAGCGGGCAATGGAACAAAAAGGCAGAAAAAGAGAGAACAGCAAGATACAAACAGCAAGATACAAACAGCAACTCCATCCCAACTGAGTCATGGTGCATTTAATTAATTTTGTCAAAGTTGGATTAGGTACACTTAAGCCTAGGGATGCAATGCCTGGGGCGTTACCTAGATTGATAGCTGGACTCAAAACTCGGTTAAGGTAGTTCTCTTAA
Source organism: Clarias macrocephalus (assembly GCA_011419295.1). NCBI lineage: Eukaryota > Metazoa > Chordata > Actinopteri > Siluriformes > Clariidae > Clarias > Clarias macrocephalus. Next base: position 17,829 of record JAAGKR010009375.1, on the reverse strand, counting down.
GAGAGATACGAGAGGAGGCTTTGCCCTTGCTGCACCATTGTTGATTCTTATTCGATAGGCGACAGGTGAGAGTCGGCTGTAGTCGGTGTGTGGACTCTCATGGCGACCTTGTTTGGTCTCCAGGGCAGACACTAGTCCTTGTTTCGACTCAGGGTCAGCAAACTCTTTGATAAGTGCTTAGCAGAGTAACTGGTAATCAGTCTTAGCATGAGCAGGCTGCCGATCTAGGAAGCAGCACACTTCATGGCTGGCAGTAATTTGGAGCAAATAGGCTCTATCCTGACCAGTAATGTTAGGTTTCAATTCCAGATGGAAGTATCTCTTGCAGGTATGCCTGAACGACCTGGCTGTCCGGTACGTGTGGCGTGAATTTGCTAATGTTCTTGGCGAATTTGTTGAGGTCTTTTAGCTCCGGGCCAGGAGATTCTTGGTGGCTGGGGGGAGCAGGTCCCTGGCGTTTTGCCCTGTGGTAGGGTTCTTCGGAGGGAGCTGGGGAAGGTCTCAGCACAAGCCTTATGCCACTTCCGCAGCGTGTTGTCCCAGTAACGGGTGACTCAGACCTGTTTGGCAGGGTTGAGACAGGTTCCCGTTGAGTTTCCGACTGGTCATGACGCAGCTCATAGACATGTTTGAGTTCTTCCTTCACACTGTCAGACTCCTCTTTACCATAATCCAGTAGTTGCCTGAGGCAGCTGATCTCGTTTCTTGCCTGATCCAGGTGGTTTTCAAGTGCTTTAATTCTGCTATTTCTATCTTTGAAGTCAACTTTGGCCTTTTCCAGCAGCTCTTTGGCATACTGTAGTCTTTTGGAGAGCTCAGCGTAGTCTGCTTTGCTTTGTTCTTTCTCCTGTGCTGTAGCTATTAGGGTTTCTCGCAGCTTGGTGATTTCCTCTTTGACGTCTTGTTCATCCTCATTGTACCTTTTCCTTTGCCGATTCCAGCACCTGCTGGGGGTGGTCGGCGTGTCTGTCCCTTAGCTTTAGGGTTGCGATGAGTGTGTGGCTTAGGGAGCCCATGATGATGACTAGTTCCTTGGGACTGTAGTTCGGACTTTGGTCTTGTTTCATGAGGCTTGTTAAATTGTCATCCAGCTGGTCCTGTGTCTGGTTTTTTAGTATCTCAGCGGCCTTGGATAGGAGGCTGTCGGTCTTAGCCATATCTCGAGATCTTCCCAGTGACTAATGGGGTCGGTGGTGTAAGACATGATTTGATGGGGATTCTAGAACCACAACTGACACAGACCTGAAGAGTCGATGAAACAAAACAACAGAAAGAAAATAACAAAACAAAAAACACAGATGGTAAGTGTATAGTGTCAGATGTGGCTGCGTCTGAGTGTGGTCCTCTGTGATTTATACCTGCAAATTTTCTAACATGCTCTGCTTTGTGACTTACACTGGTACAACGCAGAACAGAAGCAGTAGTCAGTCAGGAGAGAAAAGGAAAGAGCAGGAAAGAGTGTGTTTTTTTTTTCAAGGTTGAGATGTTTAACAAGATGACAGAGTGGGGTGCTATTGGGTCAATGCACCTAGGCACTTGGTTAGAAAAACACTGATTTTAGGTATCAAGAAGACCCTAAGTTCTTTTGGGGTTTTGCTGACCGGATGGCTGATGCGCTTATACCCTAGACTCAGTGATGAGCTGGGTTGACTCAATCAGAGCCCAGCTGTAGGGTCTGCTGTCTGAGCGCACCAGGTAAGCTCCTGTAAGTTCTTAGCAACACTCAGTTCCCACCGTATTGCAGTGACCCTCTCATGTCAATGACTAACTGGCCTGAGAGCAAATGGGCTAAGCCTGGGGCTACCCATCAATAACCACTAGGTGGTATACCCATGCCTTCGCCCAATTAGTCTAATATTGAGGCGACCTATGAGGTTTGGCCTCAATCAGTTAAACTAAACAAGAGGAAATATGACCTAGTAGGCAGACAAGAACTTGATTGCAAATGCAACTTGAATTCCAAATTAGGAATTGTACCTAAGTATATATATATTTAATGATGTTAGCATTAAGGTTAGGTCACTTACACACTTTCAAAACAGTTCATTCATAACAGCAAGAAGCCATATGTTAACCACTAGCCTTCGATGCTACTAGCATAGATGCTACATGCACATAGATTACTATGTGTGATTCAAAATGGCACTGGCTGATTGTGCATGCGCACTGAAACGTTATCCCGGAAGAGGTTGTTTAGGGTTTTTCAGATCACGATCGTTGCTATGGTGACGTGGTGACATGCATTGCTGAAACGAGCATGCTAGTAACGGCATTGCAGTTAACACTGAACAACCGGAAAAACACTAGTTAGCTCTTTATAGCTGAACGACCTCGACCCCACTCGTTAGGGTGAGGCCAAGAAATTAGTTGTTACTACACTTAAACAACAACATTGCTGAGATCTCAGCGAATCCCAGCCTTTAGTTAGACAAGACAAGTGGATTTTAAACCGCACAATTTACTTAATCAAGTTTAGCACTTCTCCCAAATAACGTATTTGGACACTTTGAGCACCGCGTCGAGTTCACTAGTTTCAGCGAATCAAAGGAGTATCGAGACTTTAGTTAGCTACTCTAAGTTCGGTACCAGAGAGATTTAATCACATAGATGAGTGAAATATGGGACAAATATGGGATAACTTATCTATGAAGGCCTTATAAGAGACAGAATAAGGAACACGCTTGCTCTTCTCTTGGAGTTGTCATGGGCAACCGGAGGTGGACTAGAAGACTAGCAGGTAGCCCTTGTAGCGTGGACGGTAAACCCAAACGCGGAAGTAGCATGGACAGGCAGGATAACCACGCAATTTGATATAAGAACTCTCTCACATGGAGAGCAAGGAACTACACAAATATAGCACACGAATACCGGTACTACACGAATACGGGGTCAGGTGGATCCGGAGTGCCGCAGGCAGCTGGAGCTGTTAGGTGACAGGATTGATCCAGAGAGTGACACAGTAAGGACCAATGAACCTGGGTGAAAGCTTTCGGGACTCTGTATGGAGGTGCAGATTTCTTGTTGACACCCAAACCTTGTCACCTACATTGTACAATCGTCCTGGAGGGTGTCAACGGCGATGCTGAGTTGCATAACGGTTGTTTGTGTGATGGATGGCTGCGTTGGCTTGGTCCCACAGCCACCGACACCTGCGGACCAACTGTTGGGCCGACGGTACATCAACCTCCAGCTCTTGGTGGTTGAACATCGAAGGCTGGAAACCATACCTCAAATGGGCTTAAGTTGTTGGCTGAATAAACATGAAGATTCTGGGATAGTTCAGCCTAAATGAGGTAGCGGGCCCAGGAGATCGCCAGCGCTACTCAGTGAGCATCTCAAGTAGCGCTCCAGCTGTTGGTTGGTCCGCTCCATCTGACTGTCTAAGGATGATATCCAGATGATAGACTGCATGTGGAGTTGATCAGATGGCAGAAGGCCCTCCAGAACTGGCCAGTGAACTGGGGCCCTCTGTCCCAGACAATGTCCTTTGGGAACCCATGCAGACAGACTACTTGTTCTAGTATCAGCTCGGCTGTGTTCTTAGCTGACCAGGAGGCTGGTGAGGGCCACCAGGTGTTCAGCTTTGAAGAACCGATCGACGGTATTTAGGATGGTGTTCTTTCCCTCAGAGACCAGCAGGCCCATGATGAAGTCGATGGCAATGTGCATCCAGGGCCGGCGGAGAACAGGAAGTGGTTATAGCCCGGACGCACACTGGGCACACCTGGATGAACTCGTTGATGTCCTTTGCCATGGACAGCCATCAGAAGGTGCACCGGATGTACTGTACCACCGTCATTTTTCTTCATGAAGAAGAAACCCGCGGCGGCAGGTGAGAAGAAGGGCCAGATGGTGCCTTGGTGGAGAGTGCTAGATACATATTCCTCCATCACCTGCGTCTTAGTGGTGGATAATGAGTAGAGATGGCCGCAGGGTGAAACAGCGCCCAGCTGGAAGTCAATCGCCAAGTCGGAACGTTGGCGAGGAGGAAGGTGTGTGGCGCGTCTTTTGCAAAAAACTTCTGCCAGGTCTCGATAAGTGGCAGGGATGGCATTGGTGTCGACTTCGGGAGACTCGGGCTCCCTAGAACACATCCCAGTCGGAGCCTGCAGGCAGAGTTTGTTGCAGGTCGGGCCCCATTGCAGGATCCAATTCTGGGACCAAGAGATGAGGGGGTCATGCTGAAGCAGATGAGATGGAGGTTAAGTGAATCCCAATCTGCTCTTGATGCTGGTCATGAGGGTGACAAGTTGGGTCTGGGTGGTGATGGGACTGGAGGAAAGGGGCCGTCCGTCAACAGATGTAATCCGAACGGGCTGGGATAAAGCCTCAAGCTCCACCCCCAGTATTTTTGGCATAAGAAGAGTCAATGAAGTTACCTACGGCCCCGGAATTGATGAACGCAGTACTGCTGACCCGTTTGTGGCCAAACTGGAGGTGTACTTGAACCGTGAGATGAGAAACGTTGGTCATAGTGGCAGAGAGATGGAGAGAGCCCAGCGAGCTGCCCCCATTACTCACTTGGCCTGAGCGTTTCCCTGGCGGAGGGGGCAGATGGCTCTATAGTGTGCCGCAGACCCACAATTTGCCCTTCTCTGAAGCAGTTGCAGTGGCGGTGAAAAAAGGACAAGCTTCAGGAACCGGGGTATGGGAGAAGAAGGTAGAAGGTCAGGGCATGGTGTGGGATAGTGATGGTGTGGCTGGCGGCAGGGGACGGGGAACTGGGCTCAACCGAGAGAGAAGGTGTTGATCTATTCGGAGGGCGAGTTGTATCAAACTCTCCAGTGTAGCAAGAAGCTCTCGCCCGCTGAGCTTGTCTTTGATATGGAAGGCCAGTCCCACATAATAAGCCAGGGCGGAGGGCGGAATCTCCCCATGTGGTCTGGATGGCGAGGGTCCAGAAGTCAGCGGTGTAACAGCTCACGGATGACCCTTCCTGTCACAGATGATAAAGCCTAGAGTCTGTCTCCACCTCACCGGCAGGATGTTCAAAGGTGAGCTTCAGCTGGATGGTGAATTTGTTGTACAAATGGGCAGTGTCTGAATCCGAACGGAGAACTGCCATGGCCCACTCAGCTGCCTGCCCAGACAGCAACGAGATGAGAAGAGCAATGCGCAGCTGGTCTGTGGGGTATCTGGTGGAATTAAACTTAAACACAAGATCCAGCACGGTTAGAAAAACACTACATCTGTGCCATCCGACTTATCTGGTAAAGCCAAAAAAATCTCAGAAGGGGAAGAGAATTGCAGTGCAGCAGCCGCTGCGGTGGGCGGGGGACTAGCCGGATGAGAGGCAGCCTTGCGGAGCTGCTCAATCAACTCGGCGTGTCCATTTACCACATCGCAGAGGTGAGCATAATCCGCTGGGCTTACTGCTGCTGACTCAGTCATTGTGTCATGGGCAACCAGAGGCGGAATAGAAGACTAGCAGTTAATCCTTGTAGCATGGATGGTAAACCCAAATGCGGAAGTAGTGCGGACAGGCAGGATAACCACGTGATTTGATATAAGAACTCTCTCACATGGAGAGCAAGGATCTACACAAATAAACCCGCATTCTAGCGACACACAATCAGAAAGAAATCCCGAAGCGGTGAGTACTCACAAAGAATCCGGTGAAGAGTCAGAAATGGCATGGACGGACTCAATGACTAAGCGATGTAAAGCGCCATCTTGCTTCCTTTATGCTTTCTGAACCGGGTCTTAGTGCCGGTCGCGGAGAGAGTGCGCATGACAGGAGCGTTTTTGTTGCGTATTAAATGTTCACTTTAACTGCAGTTTAGTTTTAAAACAACTAGTGTCGTATTTCGTTCATTCACATGCTGGCATGCCATGGTACAGTACCATAGATAGTAAAAACAACTCAATTTCTCTGTCTCTAATCTATTTCCACTCAAATAGCAAAGATACAGAAAAATGTCTTGGTTTTATGAATTTTTAAGCCAAACAATGCCCGCTGTTATGCTCCAACATTATATGTAAGGTTTCAACTCTGGGTCAGAGATTAATCAAATTTTTAACGATTCGGGTTAATTTGTTTAAATTGAAATAAAATTTTATAGGATACACTTTCTATGCTATCCATCTGCTGTATAGCATGAGTGAGTGTATCTTACCAATCCTGTTTATCTTGCAGAAAACGATAATGCAAAATCAGGTATTTGCCAATTATGAGGAAGGTAACGTAAGGTTTGGGCAAATGTCTAAACTTTAAAATACATGACCAAGACAACAGTTCTTTATAAAGACGCAAGAATTTATTGAACTAATCTACATTACATGAAACTACGCTATTTATTCACACACACACACACACACACACACACACACACACACACACGTACACATGAACAGTTTAGAAGGTGAAAGTTAATGGAGTTTTTTGTTTAGGTTTACTAGAACTGGGAACGTCACAAGAGCAGAGCATTGGGTTTAATCTTATGTAACTTATCTTATGTATGTGTAGTTGTGAATCGCACACCACTTTCAGCAAGGTTTTGTTTTGTTTGTTTTACTTGCATTACATGACAGTTGTTCTCGTTGATTCGCCTTCAGCGAAGGGAATCACGGCGTTGCTGATTGGTTGGTGTGCTGGGTTGAGGTGAAGTCTTTCGGGAAAGCACTTGGCGGCGTGTTTGCTGCCTGGTTATCGATGACGACGCTCTGAGACTTCCTCTGCGGGCCTCTTAGTTGCACAAAGTTCAGGCTGAAGTTTTTTACGTGAAGAGGACCCAGCGGAGTCTTCGATTGCTGTGTGGCGGAGGTCAGAAGTTCAGGCGTTGGTAGAGTGCGGAGAAAGAGAGGTGTCTGCTTGCTTCCTTCAGATGGCGTGACGTTCAAAAACATGCTGAGGCTGCTTGGACCTTAGGTTTTCAATCTCATGGTGCAGGTCTGTCCCACAGCCGTTTGTCCCAGTCAGAGATGGTTGTGGGCGTAGCCACGCTCCGCATGGTTCCTCTTTTTTGTGCATACATTAACCTGTGGTTTGGTCTGTCACATGGGAGGCCATCTCAGTGGGATTTTAGTAATTTAGATGAAGTGTATCAAGCAACTGTCAGGGGGTTGTGAAACTTCCCTATTCAAGGGATCTGTGCTGATCTACACCATTTGAGTGAAGATGTGAAATGCTTCTCTCTTGTGCAAGGATCTGCATCATCTGAGTTGGAGAAGAGTAGCCGTTTCTTTCCTTATTTGCTGATGTCATGAGCTGCCTTTTCCAACGGCCACTTAGGAGGGGTTGGTGAAAGACATCTGGGTTTCCTCTTTTGACCAGGTCACATGCCCAGCTGTGTTACACCACCGAGAGATAACGGTAGCAGCAGGGCACCGTTTTATTGGACAGTGACAGATTCACTGCTCCATTTGAGGTGGCCTGCCAGTTCCTCCACTGTATTTATTTGTTTTATTTATTTATTTATTTATTTACCTACAAAGCTTATATATTTTTGTGTACACCTTACACTCTAAAAAATAAAACTGCTGTACTCAATTTTTTTGGGTGAAACATTTTTACACTTAAAAATATTGAGTAAATATAAAAACTTGCAAAATCATACAAAATATACTTCATGAATTGAGTCCAAGTCAGTAAAAACATTGAGTAGACCTGAGTAACTATATTAAGTACAATGATGTACAAAATTGAGTAAATGTAATCAAAATCAGAAGTTAATATAATGGTTACTCTAAGTGAAAATGACTAAAATAATTGAGTAGATATAAAGTTTAAGATAGAAGAAACTGAAAATTTGATTATTTAACAAACAAATTTGCTACATTTACTAGATAGTTTAGCTGAATTTAATTCTGCTCCATTACAGAATTAATGTGTTGCACTTAATTTTTTTTAATATTTACCCTTTACTCAAGGAGTATTTTAATTCAGGTCAATGTACTGTATCTAATGACACCAGATTATAAACAGAGGATCGATACACACATTACATTTTAATTAAACACTTATTTGCCAAAACATTATTTACATTATTACTTATTTACGAAAATTGACAAGACATGAAATCTAAACTCATGGCACTAAAACTTACTTTGCAAATGACAGGTAACAAGATCATAAACAATGAGCTGAATTGATTAATTGGAATTAATTAAAGTTAATTGGAAAGTAGACTTTTGTATTAGAATCTAATGAGTCACAGTTGAAATCTGAAACATTGCACACCTTCACACTTCAGTTTCCTGCGAACTGTGGGATCCATACAAATGTGTGTGCAGACCTCAGGTCTTAAAAAAGCAATACAGTCTAAATGAAGACAGGGCACTAAATATCCATGACCAGCGGTACCATGCTTCACTCCGATGGAAGTTCCTTTTGATGATGCGACAAATGTGCAGAGCTACACTGCCATCCCATAAACTGGCACCTAAAAAAATAGTGTACAATTAAGTACAAGTGTGAAAAATAGTAGATTGGTAAAGACTGGTAAAATAGTACTTCCGTTCAAATGCATACTTTTTGTACTAATAAAATCACACTGATCTGCGAGTGGTGTTCAAGTCAAAGCTGGACTTGTGATAAAAATTCTGTGAAACAAAGACGTAAAACCGATTTGATTTTACAGAGCCCATTACAGTATTTCCGGTGAATATTCCAGTGGAATCATTTTATGGAAAACGGACTGCTATGATCACCAAAGGCATTTTATTCTTGCAGAACCATGCACAACCTCATATATAGAGAAAAAATAGAGAGAAATAAAGAAAGCTTTTACTCTTATAAGTGTATTCTGTTATTCTGCACAATCAAATGTCCTGCTTTGACTTGAACATCCCTTGAACATGTCTTTGTCCCATGTATAAAAATGATACCCAACTTTATTTACGCATAACAATCAACTATATAAAATTTTTACTTTAGTTAATGGAAAATCCAGTATATTCTAGTGGAAAATTTGTATATTCTAGATGAAGTGAAATATTTAAAGCGTTTTAAATTCTATCTTTGATTCAATGGTTGCACGTTTAATATTTCTGTAACACAATGGTTGACATTTACCTCCTGTTTTATTTCCATTCAACTTCTCTTCTTTACTGGTGTTGGTGCTGAGAGAGAGATATTGAAAATATATAACATGTTTCACGCACAAAAAATCCACCATTGAAAATCAGTTTTAGTTTGTTTTACTTACACATCACAACATACATAACACATTTGACTTAAATATTTTAAAATGTTACTTACTCCCAATTAAAATTCTGAGAGAAATGTTGTACTACTTAATTGTTATATTTCACAGCTTTAGTTACTAGTTCAGTACACAACACATTTATTGCATCCACAGCAAATTCAATAATGTTTAAGTACTGTTTTGTTTGTGGAGTACTTGTAGTACACAGCAAAATCCTTAGTCTTGAAACACCCAGAGTGTTGATTTAACACTTTCAGAGTACATTCGTGACCATTGGGTCATATATAAACACTTGTTGTATTAAATCAACACTGGGAATTTTGCAGTGTACTTTGCACTTCAAATACAGTTTATAACATCATGTACTTATGACTTTAACTTGAGTAAAAAGTTTGAAGTTCTATTTGTTTAAACAAATCTATGCAGCATTATACTGATAATCAAACTGCCTGCCTCTAGTGCTGTAAAGCCTGACTGGAGCTGTGCTGGACTCGGAGCTCTGCTCTCTGCTGTGTTACTGCTGCTGGAAACATTTTCCTACTGCAGCGTGTTTAGTGTTTAATTATGTTAAATATTCACATACAGTAATGGATAAAACACTGTCAGGTGCTAAACACTGCCAGAGCCCAGACACTGCACCCCATTTCTGTGGTTTAAACTTTTCTTTGGGCTGCGTTTCCTCCTTAAAGTGTCCAAGTGAAACACGCAGACTCGCGGTTCAGTGTGTGAGGTGGACAGTTACAAATCTGTTAATTATTTAAACGTGCTAGTTTTATATCTCGCCACAGTGGCTGTAGGCTGCGCAAAAACACCACATTTGGCGGCCTCGGTAGTACCGCAATATTTGAATTTCTCCCGCCAAATGCGGTGTTTTTGCGCAGCCTACAGCCACTGTGGCGAGATATAAAACTGGCCTATTGCTAGGTAGCTATCGTTAGCTGTGGAGCGCGGCTGTGACAGGATTCAGAACAGTAACTTACACACTATAGAGTTGTGTATGAATGCAGACAGAGTCATTATTTCAGTAACATGTTACTTACCAGAAATTGTGAGGAATGTTCTAGATGATTCTTGTCCGTCCCCACAGCAGTGTGTCCTCGCTTCTTGTCTCTGATGTTACACCAGACTTCCCATGAGCACTTGCACGGGGCAATTTACTCAATTATTTAAGTTTTTGTTCTTAAATATAAGGAATATTGAGTTGGAATGATTGATGATTGTAGTTCTGGGAAACTAATCAGTATAATTACTCCATTGCCAAATATTTTGATTGAAATGTATCAAAAATATAAGTCAGTTAGTTGAATACTAATTTCCATTAGTGAAATAAACTTAAATTATAGTGTCATTTTAAGACAAAAATTATAGTTGTTTTTTTAGGCATTTATTTTGATTTGGCTAACTCAATCATGTATGTGATCTTTAGAGATTTAAGAGGCCACAGAATCATTTTTAGAGTGTACCATCCAGGTGTGCTATAAGCATAACTTTACTATGAAAATTAACCATTAAATACTTGGACTTTATGTTAACTGTGTGATCATGTGTGAAAAAAAATTAAACAAATAAAAAAATATCTCAAATGCACACATAATTTGAAATAATTTAAATAAAACTAAACTACATGTAAATGAGTTGCTGCACTGTAAAGGTATTGTGAGACTGTGTGTGTGCGCGTGCGTGTGCGTGCGTGTGTGTGTGTGTGTACACTTACAGTGGGTCACACAGTGTAAGCAGGGAGAAGGAGAGAAGTGCCGCTGTAAGCCACATCAGGTCCACATGCATCTTGCCTGCTGGTCCTGGGTCAGCCTGAGGAAGTGTGTGTTTGTGTGCAGCACCTCAGCTTTTATACAAAACACTCCTCCCAACTGTACTTGTTATGAAACACTGATGTTGGGGGAGTCAGGGCTGCAGATGTGTTTCAACAGAATGGAAACAATGTTAGAGATGAGCCCAATTCTGACATTTACTCCTATTTATTATTATTTTTGTTAACTATTGCTCAAATTATATTGATCAATTCTTTAACACACAAACCCAAGCAAACTTACTGATTTGAAAGATGACCTGTGCATTTATGCCAGCTTGCTTGTTTAAGAGAAGCATTATAAGAGTTTATTTAACAGAAACTAATTGTAATGTCCGGGTGGTATTACGGGCTGATGTTGTTGCCATGGGCTGAAAAAGGGCAGGCAAGGGCCTTGGGTTTAGGGTTTTCTCAATTATGAAAATAAACAAAGAACTCAAACTCGAAACACAGGCCCCTTGGCGAAACACAGGCCCCTTGGCGAAACACAGGCCCCTTGAATGGGTTAGTAGTTTGCCAGGTTAGTATCTAAACTGGTTATTGTAGAAATGGGTGATGATCTAATCGCATTAATAACTAGGAGGGTTAGTATCTTTACAGGTTAGTAACTGACCCGAAATGGAAAACGAACACACAAGAGGCTAAACACACACAAGAGGCTAATCCATACCAGTGGCTAAGCTTACTAGAAACTAAAGCCACCAGCGGCCAATCCGACTAGGCCTACTAGCAGCTAAACCTACTAGCAGCTAAAAACTAGCAGCTAAACCTACTAGCGGCTAAACACTCAAGTAGCTAAACATGGAAGAGGTAAACCTACACTGGAGACATACAGAACAGTACTTACACATGACAAGAGGCAAACTAATTGGTCCACTTAACTGGACACAAACAGCTCCACAACACAACATCACAGTGAACAGAAACATAACAAACTAGAGCCAACTTAAAACAAATACAAACTAAGACAAAACCAAACCAAAAGGAATGCCCACTTGACATTATTAATGCTCGACCCAGTTTCCCAAACTAACAGTTTTTTATAACAGATCTAATGAGCTACCTCAGTTCAGGTGAGCTCCCCCATCACCTGTCCGAGGTGCCTTCTGGGAAACTGTGTCTACAAACAAAAACTACACAAACTAGATTATGCCTTTTTTGTCTTCATCACACTTGTTTCTTTCTATTTGCATGCAAAATTCAAGAGTCTACATTTTTTTTTTCATCTAACATCATATATTATGTGATATGTTGCATTCTTCACAGGCATGCAAATATTCTTCTGCAATGTTACTCTCTCACTCACTCATCATCTATACCGCTTAATCCTGTATTCAGGGTCACGGGGGGCCTGGAGCCTATCCCAGGAGACTTCGGGCACATGGCAGGGTACACCATGGACAGGGTGCCAATCCATCCCAGTGCACAGACACACACACATACACTCACTCGTTCACACACTACAGGCAATTTGGGAAAGCCAATTAGCCTAACCTACATGTCTTTGGACTGTGGGAGGAAACCCACCAAGAGAACATGCAAACTCCATGCACACAGAGACGGAAACGAGCCTGGCCGGGGATCGAACCTGGACCCTGGCGGTGCAAGGCGACAGTGCTAACCACTACATCACCGTGCCGCCTCTGCAATGTTATTTTATTGCAATATTTTTACTGATTTACTATGTGTACATTAGTGAATTTCACTTTGAATTAATGCTGATTGCTAGGTTTGTGTATTTTTATACATTTTCTTTACATGGCCTTTCCTGACGAAGAGTTTGAACAAGGTTAGCAAGCTCAATAAATTCTGCAAATTCTGTACACATTGTCTGAAAACTCAAATGTTTTAGAAGACTCATAATTTACATGGTGCAGTTTTACAATTTAAATCATCAAACAAACACAAATAGTGTCACGGGCAACCGGAGGAAAACCATAGGAGAGGTAGTGAAGGGCTTGAGCTTTGAAGTATGGAATACTGGATGGATCCGGAGTGCTGCAGGCAGCTGGAGCCGGTAGGTGACAGGGTTGATCCGGAGAGTGATGTAGTAAGGGCTGATGAACCGTAGTGAGAGCTTTCGGGATTCTGTATGGAGGTGGAGGTTTTTGTTGATAGCCATACCTTGTCACCCACATGGTACAATCGTCCTGGAGGGTGTCGATGGCGGTGTTGGATAGTGTAACAGGTGTTGGCGTGCCGGATGCCGGTATGTGCTTAGTTCCATAGCCGTCGACACCGGCAGACCAACTGTTGGGCCGACGGTACATCAACCTCCTGTTCTTGTTGGTCGAACCTCAAATGGGCTTAAATTGGTGGCGGATGATATGTGAAGGTTGTGTGACAATTCAGCCCAAATGAGGTAGGGGCCCAGCAGTGTTGGTGATCGGCAATGAAACATCTCAGGTAACGCTCCAGTTGTTGGTTGGTCCGCTCCATCTGACCGTTAGTATCCGGTGGTATTCGGATGATAGACTACAGGTGGAATTGATCAGATGGCAGAAGGCCTTCCAGAACCGAGCAGTGAACTAGGGTCCCCTGTCCGAGACAATGTCTTTGGGGAACCCATGCAGGCAGACTATGTGTTCTAGTATCAGCTCGGCTGTTCTTTTTGCTGATGGGAGTTCGGCGAGGGCCACCTGGTGCACAGCTTTGGAGGACCGATCAACTATTGTCAGGATGGTGTTTTTTCCCTCGGAACCCGGCAGGCCCGTAATGAAGCCAATGGCAATGTGCGTCCAGAGCCGGCAGGGAACCGGAAGTGGCAGAAGTTCCCCCGGCGTCAGCTGGTTGGTATCCTTCGCCCTGGCACACACTGGGCATGCCTGGACGAACTCATGGTTTCATGGATGGCCACCAGAAGGCACGTTGGATGAACCAGAGGGTGCAACGAGTGCCCGGATGTCCGGAGAGGGGGGGAAGAACGTCCCCACTGAATGACCTCCAATCTTACGTCACAGGGTACATCGAAGGACATCGTTGATAAATTGTTGGAAGGCTTCGGAGGCATTGCAGAGTCCAAATTTAGATATGAAAGGTTATTTAGAAATGGGACGATAGTTAGATATAACTGAGGGGTCAAGGTTGGGTTTCTTGAGCACAGGTGTAACTGCAGCAGTTTTTAGTGGCAGAGGAAATAAAGCAGAGGTAAGAGATGTGTTGATGAAATGAGAAATAGGTGCAGAAATGGCAGAGTGGCAAAGTTTCAGGAGAGAAGTAGGAGCAGGATCAAGGTGACGGGATGAAGAGTGGGATTTCAGGATTAGCTTAGAGATGGAATCTGGGATCGTCAAAGAAAAACAAGAGACTGATTAGATAGATTTGTTGGATGGCTGTATCAGTAGGAAAACATTGATGGACAGTATTAGTCTTCTCAAGCAAATAATCAAAAAAGAGCAGCAAAACTCATTAGATACTAGAGCATCCTGAGGTGGGCGGTTGGTAAGTTTATTTATCAAATTAAATAATGCTTTTGGACTGTTGCTCGATTTATTAATTGTGACAGAGACAAAGTTTGAGCGAGCTGAAAAGAGAGAGGATTTATAGCATTCGAGATGATCAAGAAAAGCCAATAGAACAATAGAAGTACAAAATGATACAGTACCAATAGCTTTCAAATTACGTTATGAAATAACAGTCTTAAGGAATTTAGAATGAATAGGCAGATTGAGGCTAAATTCAAGAAGTTTATGGTCAGAAATACCGGTAACAGGAGCAGAAATAGAAGTGATATCCCCCTTGAAGTACATATTAGATCAAGGGTATGACCACGAGTATGGGTAGGTACAGTACGTGAACATGCTGTGTCAAATTAAAACATTCAAAAACAGACAGCAATTGAGTAGTGTTGGGGCAGACTGTATCAACATGAATATTGAAGTCACCAAGCAGAAGAATAGGAGTTCAGAAAAAAAGCTAGACAGGGCTTTAGGAGGATGATAGAGCAATATAACTGTGAGACAGTCAGCTTTCAATAGCATGTATTCAAATGAATTTGTGTTGTGAAAAACAAGTTGTCTCAGACGAAGATGTTCCTGGTAAATGACAGCAAGACCACCCCCTTTGCCATGCAGTCGAGTTCGGTCGAGATACTTATATCCATCAGGTGCAAGAAGATTTAACTGTAGAAAATCATCTGGAGCTTGCCAGGTTTCAGTGAGAATAAAAATGTCAAGCTTATTGTCAGTGATAATTTCATTGAGATAAGGGGCTTTGTCCGATATTGACCGACAGTTCAGAAGTGCAAAGTGACGATGTACAAAATTCAGATTTGCAGTACGATACTGGATACCAGTGAGATAAATTAGAGAGTGATGAACAGTACGGCTAGCAGCGGTCGATCTTTGGTTAGTCCAGATGCACGGAAGGGCTTCGGC
>JAAGKR010009374.1:0-26907 GCA_011419295.1 Clarias macrocephalus | reverse complement strand
TTATACAGTATTCATAGGCTTGTCATGAGCTATTTAGAGAATCCATTATCTCTGCACTATCTCTCGAGACAAAGTCTGAAAATATTTTGATGCATTGGAGGTTTGATCAAATTTTTAGGACGAGAAGTGAAAAAAGCATTACACATTATGCAAATTAACTTAACTTAATGCTTCCAGGGGCTTTTTGTATGACTTAGTAATAATAATAATATTAAGAAGAAAAAAATACTATGCCATTTTATTCTGTACTAGTTTCACTATTCATTTTTTTTTAAAGATAAAATGTTGGCATTCATTTCTGAGAAATAAACTAACAGCTTTTATGTTATTATAGAAAATACTTGGCAAAACATAAGCAAATGCGATAATTTATTATCAAAACACATACAGTAACACAATTTCCAGTACATCTCATGACAGTGAAGATGTCTATGATGTGCTTTCTGTATGCCTTATGACACAAGATCCAGGCACCTGAAGAAATATTATAAGCACATAAGGACATTTTAGAGAAACCTTTAGATCCCAATAAACAATAAAAAAAGTGAAGGAGATTTTATTTAAAGCCACTACTTTATTATTTTTTTCTGGTTAAATATGAAATTACCTCCAGGACACAGTGTATAATAAGGTAATAAAATAAAATCCAGAAAAATACTCCAGTCTACATGAGCAATAAATATAGAGGTGATAAAAATGCACAGAAGTACACAAACTTTCTTGAAAGACAAATTATTTTAAATGTCCTTCATCAGCAATGCATTTTTGAAGCTGAGGGTAAATATGGACTGGGTTCATTACCTGCAGCTTCAGAACAATATATACAGTACTGTGCCAAAGTCTTCATATTTTGCTTTCAAAGAGCCAGACTTTCTGAGATTTTTAACATAGTCTTAAATTTTTTTATGGCTTATTTTCTCTCCAGTCCCTGTAAATGAGCAGTTTGTAATGAATGTTTTTTTGTTTGTTAAGCCACACAGTGACCCATGAATCATGTAAGTATATATATATATATAAATTCCCAATTTCTTAAGGCTTAATACTTTTGCACAGTGCAGTATATAAATACAGTAAGTCCCCTACATACAAACATTTGAGTTAGAAACTTTTGAGCATCCGTGCATGTTCAATCGCAGAAGTTAGATCACACGTCTGGCGTACATTGTCACGTGCATGTAGCATCCTGTGCAAGTGCAGTACAAGCCTAAGATGTCTGGAAGTAAGCGTAAAAGCAGTTGCGATGATGCTGGTACTGGAGAGTCCAAGCAACAACAGTGGGGAGACAAAAGCTGGCACACATTGCTCATATTTTAATCAACCATCAGCATGATTCTAAAGAACTGTACTGAAATATACCATGTATAGTAAATTGTGTTAGTATCCTAATACCTAGACAACGTTTGTTGGACTTACGAACAGATTGGACTTACAAACAAGCTTTCAGAATGGGACTTATTTGCTGAATATCATTGATTGATTGATTGATTGATGGATTGATTGATTATTAATTATATATCAGTAAACGAGTGACAGGATCATGGGCAGCCAAGGCCCATCTAGTCCTATTTCTAGCACAAATTGTTGATACCTTTTTGTCATGGCCAGGACTGACTGTTATCAGAAATGCCAGTGCACCACAGCATGCTGCATATGCAGGCTAAGAGTTGAAGGTTACTGATCCAGTTTCTAAATTCACCAGATCTTAGGGGCAGAGCTGGGCAAAAATACTCTGCACAGTTTAGAACAGGCAGCTCTGCGGGTGCTACCCTGGAAGCAGGGGTATGCGGTTGCCAGGCAAAGCCGCCTCACGGCAATCAGCCTGGATACACCGCACCTGGCGGCATGTCTATTTAAGGGTCTGATACCTCCGCACTTCGTGCAATCATTAGGTAGGTCCAGTCAGGTATCATGACAAGACAAGACAAGACAAGACAAGCAAGCAAAGAAAAAGAAAAGAAAGTTGAGAGACAGAGGCAACGACCCAGCCTCCACCTCCCTAAGATGTCAGCGAGAGATAAGACAAAAGACAAAGTCTCTCCTATAAATCTTTGGTAAGGGCACGAGGATCATAAGTTTTTACTTTTAGTGTCCGGAGCCTCGTCTGGTCTCGCGGAGTTGGCGAAGCTCTGTTTATTTTGTGTTTTCATTTTTTTTCGTTCATAATTGATAATCTCCAAACGGAAGGGTCTTCCCGTGCGTATCATAAGCACTCTCACAACCTCCTGTTTCATTGACCACCTCTGAAGCCATGAGTTACGGCTCTTTTGAACATTATTACTGTACATCTCGTGGTGCAGCTGTCCACTAAGTGTCCATGGAGTGCACTGGAGGAACAGTTCTGATCCATGGGGTTCCTACCCCATAATCCACAGTATGCAAAGGATCTGCCGTTAATGCCCCAGTGCCAGACTCTACGGCACGGCACACTGCCAGAGATCTTGTGGAGACCTGCAATAATATTGGGCATAATGATATGGCTGATCAGGGTGATCTCTTTAAAAGATTACTCGTCCAGGATATCTGAAGTTTAGACTTTATCCTCCCAGTGCTCAGCAGCATGTACTGTACATGGTTTATATAGCTATAACAAGATGAAAGAATGTGGTAATGTAATGGTCGACAACCACTCCGAGTCATAGAACATGACGTCCATCTCGGACAGAAAACCCATATTACTTTATTATTTTGGACATGGCCACAATGGTCTTTGGAACAGACAATACTCAATACTCCAGCATGCAATACAGCTTTTCATTTAATATAATGTGAGCCTCCTAGACGTTAAATGAAATCACAAATACGATGGGAATCTTTTTTTTCTTCTTCTTCTTCTTCTTCTTCTTCTTCTTCTTCTTCTTCTTCAGTATGGCCTCTTTTAAGTTTTAATTGTATTTCCACCTTATTGTAGTTATAAGTCATTTTAGTTCTCTCTCCACCTCTGAGTCATGAGCCATATTAAATTTGAACCACAAATCACATAAAGCGTTCGACTAAAATATCTCAGCCTAAGAGAGCAGAGATCCACGAGTCATGAGTCATGAAAAACACATGCTGTTTTGCAGGGTCACTCAGATCATGTTCTATTTAAATATGTTTGCTATTGAGTTCTGCTAATTGGTACAAATGATGAATGCATAATGTCCAGAACATTATACTGGGCCAGAATAAATAAGTCAATATAAAGTGTCAATTGTTCGTAATTGAAGTAGTAGACAATCTGAAAAAAAAAAAAAGTCTTGTGATTAGATACAGACTTTGGAATGTAATGGAATATATATATATACAGTATATGGTTCATCATATCTAATGGGACAAACTTCCTACAATTTAAAGTCTGTAAAGTCATGGTACTTTATCATTGTCAGTGATTTGTTACAGTAAGGAAGTCATCATCAGGATACAAATGTTTGCTTTTTTTGTGTAATGTGATGTGCTGCATTTTCCCTCTCTGATTTTAGTAATTTCAATGGCAAGAAAGCAAAAAAAAAAAAAAAAGAGAGAGGCTGGTGAGAATCCGAAGTAGTATATTAATAGTTGTAAAATATTTAAATCTATTTAATACCAATACAGTGGAACCTTGGATTACGAGCATACGAGAAGGCTCATATTCCAAAACACTCATAAACCAAATAGAATTTTCCCATAAGACATAATGAAATCTCAAATTATTCGTTCTACAGCCCAAAACAATAAATAAATAAAAATAATTAATACAATATATAAAGTAAAAATAAAACAAATTAACCTGCACTTAACATAAAAAAAGTAAAAATAAATCCCGACAGATAAGTGGTTTTTAAGTTTCACAACTAACACACACAACGCAAACACTGTTTTAATGGGAAAAAAAGAAATCTCTCTAATGACACTCGCGTGAGCGCATACTAATGGAATCACTGCTGTAAAGTAAGAAAAAAAAACAAAAACAAAAACAAAAAAAAAAACAAATGAACCAACACCTTACCTTTGAAAAGAATTGTGACAGAGCAGAGTTTTCAGTGTAAATAAAGCGTGTGTGTGAAGCCGGGGAGAGTGTGTGTGTGCGTGTGTCTGTGTCAAATTACGCGCGCACACACATAGGACGGTGAGTAAGGGAGAGAGAGTAACCT
The DNA here is from genome assembly GCA_011419295.1 of Clarias macrocephalus. Taxonomy (NCBI): domain Eukaryota; kingdom Metazoa; phylum Chordata; class Actinopteri; order Siluriformes; family Clariidae; genus Clarias; species Clarias macrocephalus. The sequence continues at coordinate 22,798 of JAAGKR010009374.1, read as the reverse complement.
TGTAAACTAATACTTTTGCTTGGTTTCCAATTCAAAATGTATTAAAAATCTTTGCTCGTCTTGCGGAACACTCGTAAACCACTCGTTACTCGCAATCCAAGGTTCCACTGTATTCATGTTTAAATGATTTTAGATTTAAATAATTTCAATGGCAAGAAAGGAAAAAGTTAATAAAAAAAAGAAAACAAGAGGGGATGGTGAGTAAGAACCTACAAAAGTATGTTAATAAATCTATTCCATTCCATTTAACTTTTCATTCACTCCAGTTGTAAACCGTGATTCTCACTTTTATTGTTTTCATTTTTTACACCTACATTTTTCCTCACAATTGTGTTGAAATGGTTCCTTTCTTGTGTTCTTTTATTTATTTATTTATTTATTTATTTATTTATTTTTTAATCTATGACAACACAATTAGAAGAAGACTGAACATATACAGTTTATTTGGACGGGTTGCCAGATGGTAGTAACATTGAAATCTTTATAATTAATTCATAATGTGTATTTAAAGACTAATAACACCCAAGCAATCAAAGTATTCTTGAAGTGATGCGGTTATCCTTCCTGCAGTTTTGTTGTTACATAAAAGTAAATTTTTTTTTTAAAAAAACCCATGAAGGAAAATGTTGAAAATGTGTTTTAGGAGCATAGTTGGTTAAATAGATTTCTTTACCGTTACTCTTCAGGGTTTCCCTGGTCTATTATCTCAGGATCTGGATGATGCTGAAAAACCTGCATGTTGTATGTGCAGCTCAGTGGGAGAAGAAATTGAAAGATTGTTCCAAGTCAATCCGGAGACTCGCCCTCTGAGCTATAGTGGAAGAATATGGTGAAAGAAATATCTTCCTCATGCATACATTAAAGATTGTCGGATCAAAGACAGCCATGGAGATGAATAAGTAAACATGGGCTGCGTTCTCCTAGCTCCATCTTTTCTTTTTCTTTTGTTTTGTCTTCTTGTTTCTTTATTTCACTATAGTGAAATAACGAAACAATATGGTGTATCATGTTCCAGATCAATGCACAGACTACAACCTCTCTCTCTCTCTCTCTCTCTCTCTCTCTCTCTCTCTCTCTCTCTCTCCATGCCCTGAGCAGGACTCATGCTGTCAGTGCTTCCCCAGAATACGGTTCCTGTTCAGCAGGCCTGCGTTTCTTCTTTGTTTCTTTGGCCACAGTGAAGCCTCCTGCCCTCTTATCATTCCACCAGCTTCTCACACCAGTTTCACTTCAGTGTTCACTCTCTTCCTCATCTCTCTCCTCTAGCATTCAGAGTTCCATGGCCTGTTCAAGTCAAACCAGGACTTATGATGACATTTCTTGTGAATGAAGGCATTAAAACTGATTTACATTTACAGAAGACATTCACAGTATGTTAATGAGACTCAATGGTGCAAACATTTTTAAACAGGCAATACATGCATGAATTATGATCCCGTCTGAGATGGCTGATCCTTGAACCTGGATACCTTGTCGCCAACTTACAGTACTGAAGAAGTAAGTTCAATCATTCAACAACACCACTTGTACGTTACAGGAACTCTGCTGGGAGTTACATCCCACATACTGTAGAATAATGTCCACGGTTCAGACCATTTCTACATGTTTGGCCCATTAAAGGAGCAAGCTTGATCCAGATCATGGCTCTGAGAAAACTTTCTATCGAGCGCTGGTGAAACGCTGGGATAAGTGCAGTAGTGTAGCAGGGAGAGAAATAAAGTATACAGTAGAGAAATAAAGGGGGATTTTACTTTCACAGCAATCAGAAGTCCCGCTTTGACCTGAACGCTTTGACATGTATGTCTCCCCGATGCAAAGGCGCTGTGTCTTTACTGAAAAACTCTCTCAAACAGAGGTATAAAAAAGACCATAGCAGATTCTGACACTCTTCGACTTCTCTGCCTCGTCTCGCCCTCAGGACCTGCCAGATGCATCCTGATACACCACGTCTGCACTTATGATTCACCTTCTGCTGCTGTGGAGAGGACCAGGTACTGTAGATCCACCAAATATTCCCACTTCTCGAAACAGTTTACACCCCAGACTGCCAGCGGATACTGTAGGTATGTTGCTGTACCTCTGGCTTGTTGGTTTGTCTAAACCTACAGTGCTTATTTGTATTCTCCTAACACTTGGCCTCATTTATCCATATATCTGGACATTTACTCCTAAACATTTGTATGAGAATACATTTTTTTATTTCTAAGAATCCTGAAAATGATGAAAAAACATTTGTTTCTTACTCACGGCTTTAAATGTAGCCTAACTAATATAAACTGCGACTTAATGCGATAAGAATTGTGCGGTATCCTTTTACTGCACTTTTATTCCTGAAATATACTGTCAAGTTTAATATTATGCTTATTTCATTTCCAGTGTTGAGCAGACACTCAGAGTGAGTTATACAGTAAGAGTTTTGGAATGTTTATCACAAACACGTCATCATGTATAAAAAAAAAAAAAAAAAACGATATATTTATATATATGAAGGTGAGTTAACACGGTGACATGGTGGCGTAATGGTTAGCACTGTCACCTTGCACCTCCAGGCTCCGGGTTCGATTCCCACCTCATGGTCTGAGTGTGTGTTGAGTTTGCATGTTCTCCCCGTGCTTGGTGGGAGGGATGGATTGGCTCCCTGTCCATCGTGTACCCCGCCTTGTGCCCTAAGTCTCCTGGGATAGGCTCCAGGTGCCACACACCCTGGATACAGGATAAAGTGGTACAGATGATGAGTGAGTGAGTTAACACAGACCAATAAATTAAGACAAATGAGAGTAGTCATGACTAAAAGATTAATCAATGAGCTCAAGTCTTTGTAAGACCGTGTACTGAACTTGTGTCCTAAGAAACCCTTAAGTGTGTACAGTCTTAATACTTAAGTGTGTACAGTCAAGAATCAAGCAGGAGACAAATGAAAGAACTGATAACTGTGCAAAATAAATTGCTGCAATAAATTGTGTCTAAAATGATCAGATTTTTGATCAGGGGTCTCTCTCTCTTTAAGAGTAAAAAACCTCTTAGACAGCAAGTTCCCAGATTATACAACAAGATACATGTGACAAGGGGTAGAAAAAAATAAAGGCTAGGTTAAATTTAAAATAAAAAAATAACATTGAGAAAGAACCTAATAAGAACTATGATAGACTGTCTACATTAGTGTGTGATATGTACATGATGATTGATTATAATATTATAGTGTATATAATAACATACTGTGCACCAGCAAGTTGTACTATTAATAAAAAGAGATAATGAAAGTATATGATCCTATCAGCACAGTCGAGATTGTAAATAAAAGGGCATTAATGGGTAAAATTCAAACTTAATTGATTACCAATATTATATTATATTATATTATATTATATTATATTATATTATATTATATTATATTATATTATATTACATTATATTATATTATATTATATTATATTATATTATATTATATTATATTATATTATAGGGAAAAATACAAACCTTTAACTATTCAAAGAACCTGACAAGCAAAACCAGTTGAGAACTATCTTTAAATTCTTCATGTAATCAATATTTATTAATTGATTATTGAATCAATACTAAAAAAACAAATATCCAGCATGTTTTCTAAAAGATGCTTTTCTTACAGTTGTTAGTTAAAAAGGTTCAGCCTGTATTAGGACACTTTTAGAGGTTCATTCCAGAGTAAAAACACAACTCTAAACTGTCTTTTAATTCCTCCTTCATTTTCATATTTTGCATCAGAAGTGCATTTGTGACCCAAGTAACCTTTTAAATATCAAATGAACCATTGAAGAACCAAGACAAAAGGATGTGCCTACAGTGATGCACCTTTAGCCTTTATCTTGGACAGAATATGGAGTTTTGGATGTGATATTTACAAGTTTGGGGCATTTTATTTGTATGTTTTTTTACTTTTTAAATGTTTGACCATTTGAAGTCTAGTCTACTGGAAGTCTCGTGGAATAGATCTGTATGTCATGTGTAGATAATTACCATATTATTTAATTGAAAACAAAACTCCATGCAGAAAACTCTACACAAACAGATTATACATACACTACCTCTCAAGTTTGGGACCACTTGCAAGTTTCTTTGTTTCTATGTATTTTCTACATTCTACAACAATACTGGAGATTTCAAAACTATGAGATAACTTATATGGAATTATTTAATTATGTAACCACAACAATAGTCAGGCGTTATTTTAGACATGGAGGTCAGACGTTCTGGAACAGGTCTTGCAAGAACATTATTGTCAAGTGCGCTTGCAAAACTCATCAAGCATCATGATGAATCTGACTCTCATGAAGACCTTCCCAGGAAAGCGAGACCAAAACTTACCTCTGCTGCAGATATATATTGGTATTCTGCAACCTATGGGTGATATAAAATTTTTATTAAATTTACAATAATGTCTTGCTATCCTCAGGGGACTATATATCCTCAAATGGGTTAATGAAAAGAGAGAACTTTGAAAGCCAGGTTGACTCCTAGGTATTGGTATTTACCAACCTTCTAGGCAAACCCCTAGACACTCACCTTCTCCCTCTCTCACAGGCATTTATCTTCCCCGTGTGCTCTTAGGAAATTCACTTCAAGCTCAGGATATCTCTTTGCGGTTAAATGGCAAAGTTACCACTTGAAAAGGTACCATGAAATACCTTATACCCTCTCAAAAATAACATTTCAGCAAGTCGGAAGACTTTCCCCAGCATGCAGTTTGAGCCGGTTCTCCATGCATGTATAACAAAAAAATATATATTTAATATATATTTTTATATACTTATATATTCCAGGTACATTAAGTGCATAGAGACAGAGCATGCAGGAGTTCCTGTTTTACTATTGACGTGTTTTACGAACCTACAAAACAGTCAATATGATCTCTCTCTTCATTTCTCCTTCGCTCACTGTGCAAACTCATTAGGGCAACAGGAATCTTTAATAATTAAAGATAAAATAATTTTCCTGTGTATATATGCAAAAAAAAAAAAAAAAAAAAAACCTGTGGTTGGACTAAAGAGATCAATACACAAATTCTTTTGTGTCACTCATCTGCAGGTTGCGGTTTTACATTGTCAAAGTGGGAATAAACGCAATTACTCATGTAAAATTTAATTAATTTTAATTCCAAGCTTATGGGCCTAAATTAATGATTTTTTTTTGTTTTTGTTAAGACCATTCACATAACAAAATATTAAAAATTTCCCCATATTAAAATATTATGCTTAATATCATGCTAAGGAGAAAAAGAACCAGACAGCTGCTCAGTAGTCCAAAGTCATAGTAAATTTTGCATTTCATTCGGAAATCACGGTCCCAGAATCTGGAGGAAGTGTCGACAGTCTGCGATGTTCTGGGCTGATGAGCATGTCGTCTCTTGGTGCTGGTCCAAAGTCAATGCAGCCATCAATCAGGAGTTTTTCGAGCACTTCATGCTTCCATATGCTGACAAGATTTATGGAGATCCTTTTTTTTTTTTCTTTTTCACCCAACCCAACAAATCAGACGAGCTGAAGGCTGCTATCAAAACAACCTGGTCAGCAGTGCCACAGACTGATCGCCTCCATGCCATGCCGCATTGAAGCAGTTTTTCATGCTAAAGGACCACTGAACAAGTATTGAGTGTATAAACGCACCTGATTTTTCAGCCTTGTTATCTTGTCATTAAAATGTGCCGGTTTATCCTTCGAAGGATAATCTCACAGCTCAAACAGACATTTTTGCATGACTTATCGTGGTCACATTAAACATTGGTGCCAGACTAATTAATGCTTCTGACTCCAATTACCAGTGAGCTTAAATTTAAGGGCAGAACTGCACAGAAATGAGACTCTGTTTTACTAAAACTCCATCTGGCATTTGCAACTCTTGTGTATCTTATGAACAGAGCTTACATCTGTAGTCGTGTCTGAGGATTGAATACTAATGCGAGCAGTTTTGGTAATAAATCCACAGTTCCCGCACCTTAGAGAACATGTAATCTTTTCTGATTCTTTTTCTTCATTCTTGTATATCGGTCAGTGCAATTCAGGTGCACAGAGCCGTGTAATGTAAATAATTAGCACAAACTTATCAGACGAATTGATCTATTCAGTATAATTAAAATAGAATTAAATATTCACGTTCATGAAGGCTGGTTTTGGACACCGCGTGATCAGTGTAGCTCAGGAGCACCAACTGGCATCTTAAGAATGCGCATAAGTTTAAGACTTTCGTGTAAATTTGATAAGGAACTGTGGCCCTGAAGGTCATTCTCGCTGGAGCTAATTACTCTGTGGCCATTAGACGAGACCTCATGTTCAGTGCTGAAATAGGATTTTAATTGGCTTGACTTTAATTGTCAGACTTTAATAGAACCCAATCAAGAGACAGAAAGTAGTGGGTGAGGAGTCTTGGTTCCTTTGCAGCCTACAGCTGTAGGGTGTTTCTCAGCACCACTGGGCAGACTGTCAATGAAAGACAAAATAATAATAGAAACAGGCTTTGAGATTTGTGATTAAAAATGTATATATATAATGTGTTTGGACTGAAAATGTGACAGTATTAGCATCTATTGCTGTTTATTTTTGCTGTTTAAGTCATCTCTCTTACTTAAAGCCGATGTGCCATCACAATCACCTTTGTTTGCACGTACACTATATGAGATAAAGTATTTGGCCAAACCTGCAATGACATTGTATCCAAATACATCTACTTCAGTATGAAGTCGGTTTGCAGCTATAACAGCTTCCACTCTTCTTGGAAGGCTGTCCACAAGCTTTCACAGTGTTTTTGTAGGAATTCGTGCCCATTCATTCTGTAGAGCATTTATGACTCGCAATCTCCGTTCCAGTTCATCCCAAAGGTCCTCGATGGGGTTGAGGTCAGGGCTCTGTGTTAGGGCCGGTCGAGTTCTTTCACACGGAACTCATTAAACCATGTCTTTCTAGTCCATGCTTTGTGCACTGGGGCGGAGTCATGTTGGAATAGAAAAGGGTGTTTCCCAAACTGTTGCTACAAAGAGAAGCATAGCATTGTCCAAGATATCTTGGTATGCTAAAGCATTAAGATCGCTCTTCACTGGGGATAAGGGGCCGGATTGATTGAAACACCTGAATTGAACAATTAACAGGTTTGTCCCAATACTTTTGTCCATATAGTGTCTCATGCTGTGTGTCCTTTTTATGTCATCCATTCCCTTGTGAAACGGAATAAGCCTGCTTTGCTAACTGACAGCTGGACTGACTCATTTTCGATGATCATACTGGACTCCTCCAGATGAGTATGAGCTCATGTCACATGTTACAGCCCAGTCACCAAAATCGCCTATTTATAACTGGAGTGAATGTAGGAGGATCAGGATACATCAATACTATTTATTAATATTCTAATTATCATGTCCTGTGCCGAAAATATTTAGCTAGGTGACTAAAAAGCTGTCAAGCTGTATAAATTTTATTTTATTTATTTCTAACCAGCCAGTGCTGAACTAATGATGCATTGCATGATAATAGATTTAATGTAGGCAGTAATGGCTGTGGTTGTGATTTTTAAATGGGAGGCTAAAATCTAAAATCTGTTTTAAGTTTGACTATTAGGATGGAGCAATGCATTATATCATAGGGTTCTAACATTTGTACTTTTCTCATGATGGAATGATTATAATCGATAAAAATCATATAATATCCAACCACATGTCTCTTGAATTTACAAATACATACCCTAACATGCACAAGACACACACTGGCCAAGACACCTTGAAATTCATCCCATAAGAAATGGTTATGTAGATTCATACTGTACAAATGAACCTGTAAAAAAGTCTATGAACACTAACACTAACTGCAGCAATAGTCTCTGGAACTGTTTATACAGTTACACAAATTGTTATAAATTGCTTTAAAGTGAGGTGGCGCAGTGCCTCAGTGGTTAGCACTGTTGCCTTGTACCTTTACATTTTACTTTCATAGTCATATAACAAATCAGGTCGATGCATATAATGTGATCTAACTTCCACGATTGAACGTGCAAAAACGCATGTTTGTATGTTCGAAAGTTTGTAACTTGAATGTTTGTATGTAGGGGACTTACTTTCCAGATAATAGATACATAGATGGAACCTGTTTAGTGTGATTGACTTACACCAGAGGAATAAACAGGAAAACATTATAATACAGTGCCACTTTCCATGTTTCCTTCATAATCCATATATCTGTATCTGTATTTTTCGCTATGCTAGGGCTAGGGCTAACTTGAAAGAGGGTTCCTTTACGTTCCACATCTCAAAGTACCAAATGTCTAAATTGGAGTTGGGATGAGATGCACATTTGCATCTGCATATGGAGAGCGAGTTTATGTTTTAATCAGGTCCTGAGATGGTATTAAGGCTATGGGTGAAGCTGGTTTGTGAAAGAGAGATCAAAGGAGATCATATATGCTAAACTGGAACAACTGTCTGAATAAAGGAGAGGATCTGCTACACAGTCTCTCACCTACAACACCCCCATATTTAACCCATTGATTTCACACCAATTCACACCCTCAGACTCTGGTATCATCGGTTCTCTCAGATGGTAATAATGTGTAAAACGCACACATTGTAGAAATTCCCACCATTCAGCCAAACTCTTTGATGAGTGCAGAACAGATGGTGATCTCCTTATATGATGTCACATTAGGGGAAAGATTTTTTTAAACTCAGGCAAATACCAAAATAGAAAGGACAAAAAGATAAAAAAAAAAGATATATATATATAAATTTTTTGTCTGTATAAACACACACACACACACACACACACACACACACACACACACACACACACACACACACACACAATTTTCTAAAAATGACAAAAAATTACATCTTGCATAATAGGTCTCCATTAAATTGCAGACAAAAAAGCCAAATCTTTGACACTTACTCCATAAAATCAGGAATGAACATCTCGATTAAAACCAATGACTTTTTCTTTGAATTGCAATTTTCCTGAGAATTAATAAAGATTTATCTTATCTTGTTTTATGTTAATAGCAAACAAATGAACTAAGTATCAAAATATTTGGCACTAATTTTAATTGATGTTTGATGATAATCTGGATCTTTAAAATAATAATAATAATAATAATAATAATAATAATAATAATAATAATTTACAGATTTTAAGAAACGTCAGTTCAAATGCAACATGCTGTTCCTTAAGGCCCTGACCTTACGCTATGTACATGGATATATTTGGATATATAACAGTTAAAAAAAAAATTGTCCCAACATTCTTGCTTCCTATTTAGACAAACACAGATGTTTATATAATATAGGCAAAAATATAGACAAAAAGTTGTATGTACAGTATATATATATATATAAAAATCAAATATAAAACAAAACAAAACAAATATAAACAAAAATATAGACAAAAAGTTGTATATATAAAATATAGATGTGTATAAATCTTGTTATGAAGGTAACTTCAGAACATTTTGTGTAACTTCAAAACAAAAGTCTTTTTGTATGGATAGATTTTTTTTTATTTTTTATTTTGATTATTACGAGCTCTTTGACGCTGCGTCACTCAGGAGTGAATTTTACATTATTTTCAAGATGAGTGACATAACATTTTCGAATGTTTTCACATTTGCATTAATGGAGCCTGAAGTAATAACCATGATACGCTCATTTATTCTTCTTTATTTCTGCGTGACGTGATTCGGGAAGAAATGAGAAGTGGAATATAAGTTTGCTCCGCGCCTGTTAGTGATGAATACTGATTTTGATATGCAATCGTTAATTATTTGTGAATCATTATTGCAGTTCTGTCCTTTGTAATACTCATATCACAGATGGGATGCAAGTCTTCTGTTTAATCACAAACTAGTTTAATGAGTGCTCTGAGCATCCCAGTGCTCCAGATGAGTGTGTCTCTGGGTTCTGCTGATAAATAACACCAGTTCATTATTTAATTATATATGAATTACTCAAAATGATTCGGAAAGGTCGATCTTTTATTCGTGAATGACAAAATATCAGCAAGATGTAATTTTTTTTTTTTTTAAAGAAGAAAAAAAAAAACTTTTGTAACGGCAGTGTCTACTTCTTGAAATATTACTTTTTGAAAAGTTTTCTTACAGTATATCACGCTGCTGTGTGTACCGAATCCACGAGCATCTCGAGACGACTTGCCACCCAGGAACTAATGATTTACTTTATTAAGTTATAGCATTATAGCTCCTAGCATTAGGAGAGGTTTGTTTACGATCATATTTTCTCCAAAGCACGGGAGGTACACGTCGGTGGACACGGTGTGCCAACGCTGCATGTTTAATACGCGACCGAATGCGATCTGAGGATCGAAATAACGCCTTTCATTTGCAGAGCATGTGCAACGCTTGCTCCAGGTTGTTGACTCATAAATGCAAGGTTCAATATTTCCTTGCTTCCTCCCACTGCGTGTTTATCAGACATGGGGAATGAGAAATAATTAAAAGCTAAAATATACATGGAACAGGTTTAATGAGCCAGATTCTTCTTCTTCTTTTTCTTTTTCTGTTTACAAGTGAGTAATCATTTTAATTGGATTTTGAGCAAGTTTGTCACACTGGGTATCAAAGCAAGGCTGACATCAAAAACAGTGCATGCTGCTCCGACTCCTTTACTGACATCTGCCAGATGAAATTATATGTATATATATATATGCCAGATAATCATATATATATAATATTTTTATTTTTATTATTTTTTCCCTTTTGGGATGTCAGGAGATGTTTCATTTGTTCACAGAGGAATCATCACGAGCACGGTTCAAAGGTCTGTGTGACAAAACAAGCAAAGAAAGATCAAAGAACAAAATCTGATCAAGGCAAATCTTATCAAATGCAGTTTATACAGTACTAATATTGCATCTAGTCAAAAATGATGTGTGGTACAGAAACAGAATACAATTGTCTGATTGTTGACTGTAAAAAAAAGATTATCAACAGGAAATAAATATGGAATGAAATAAGCAATAAAATATAGAAATATTTTAGCTAGGGAAAATAAAACAAAACATAGAATATAAGAAAAACTAAGCTGTACAAATATGTATTTTTTTGTTCTGTACAAATATAGAAAATATAGAAAACTTTAGTGTGGAAATGAAATAGAATTTAAATAGAAATGTCAGGAGTGTGTGCAAATATGCATGAATGTGTAGATGCAATGTCCATAAATGTGCAATGAGCAAAACAATACCCTGGTGAGATCCACAAAGTCAGATGAAAACATGGTGTGGTAAGTTCAGGGCATAAGAACTCGACTGTCATGTGAGTGACTTCAACCCTCCTGCTGAACACCTTTGGAACGAACTGGAACTGGAACCACCTGGACATCCAGACATCACGGCTTGACCTCACTCTTTTTACTCTCACTATCCAAAATCTAGTGGGATGCCTTCTTAGAAGAATGGAGTGTGTTATCACAGAAAAAAAAAAAAGATGTGGAGGGTGTAACTTCATTTTTATGCCATGACTTTGGTTGCTTTGCTTCAACCTTCCAAAATCCTGAAAGTAGATGGACTTGCTATGTGAAATTGCCCCGAGGTCTGAATTCCCACCTCATTCCCACCTGGACTTCAGATGCAGCTTCACCCTGACCAGGATAAGGCCTTTCCTAAAGAAAGAAAAAAGAGTAAATGAATACATTCCCTAGAAAACTAGTTAACAAACAGAGTAGTTTCATGTTCTGGAAACTTTCTACATTGTGTTAAAAAAAAAAAAAATCTTTCTAAATTCAAGTAGGAATCGTATTGGTACATGTTTTCCTTCCAAAATTCCTCAGGCTGTCTCGTAGCCAAAGATTAGATCAGTGCTTGTTTGGCCCGATTGGATTCCAGCTGCTCAGGCAGTCTCGTACTCGATTCAGGCACCAGTGGGCAATTTATTTGTGTAAATGTAAACCTTATCAACTGGTGGCTTATGGAGGTTATGGAAAACAGTTTGGTGAGTGTTGTCAAGTGCTCCGGCCTTACACACACTTTTACTTTCCAGATAGCAGCCGAGGAGCTGCGAAATACACGTCAGAGGATGTTTTATTTTAATTCCAGTCTATTAAATAAATATTTTTTTTCTTTCAAAATATTTTATTTTTAAATGTTTGAAATAGTATTTAATATTAATATCATTTTCAAGATACCAGACTTGAAACTTTTTCTAAATAGCCTTGTCTTTACATTTTGTCCCTATGTATGTAGTTACAGTATTGTGCCCTGTGGGTACATGTTAAAACATGCTTTAAATAGTCTGATAGTGAATTTTACAATTAAATGATAAATTATAATTTTATAAGCAGCAACTATCATTTATTTATTTATTTATTTATTTATTTATTTATTTATTTATTTATTTATTTATTTATTTTTTACAGAAAATACATCAGGATATTTCTGAAACCCCAAGAGGTCATGACACTTTTTTGGATATACCATAGTCTGGTATTGAAAATTGCTTTTCATCACAATTGCGCTCTTTCAGTCACATGATCCAAAATCAAAATAGCACCAAGCCGAATAGTTACGAATCTCCGGCTAATTTTACTGAACACATGATGTGAGACCAGATAATGGTGTAAGTGTCACTGGATGTTACAGATTTTATAATCAGGCTCCAGCTGTTCTTTTATAGCACTTTCAAGGACAGCGCGGCGTACTGGCAGATTTATGATATGATGATAGATCAAGTGCGATTTAATGATAAACTATAATTTAGTAAAAGTGAAACACTGAAGCGGAATTTCAGCATAGTTTATATTGTTATTAAACTTTTTTTTAAATTTATTTCTGTCCTATCTTTCCCCGTACTTGGTGACACCAGTGTATTTAGGTGTTTAACATCCATCCATCCATCCATCCATCCATCTAGGAACCTCTGAAGACCAACTAAGGACCGTGGAGGGCAATGTTTATTTATTTCTAATTTTTTTTTTACAACCGTGTTGGACCTCCAGTCAACATTCACATAGGAACACTTTCACTACTGGGATGCCACTTGGGAACACCAATTAGGACTGTGGGAGGAAACTCGAGTACCTGGAGGAAACCAAGCACGGGGAGAACATGCAAACTCCATGCACACATCCCTCAAGGCGGGAATCACTAATATCACTAATAACGAGAGCACCGGCTTAATTTACTCCCTGCAGCTACACTTAATTAGAAAACTTAACATAAGTACATCATGTACAGTTTTTTTTTATTGTGTTACATTTATAGAACATTTGCTATCTGACATGGAATCGTCACTACACGAGCTCCAGAGATCACCAACAAGGTCACAAACACCGCAGGATGTAAAAATTAATATCAGTAACATTTACAAAGTGAGAAATGATGTGTTAAATAGAAAAAAGAAAAAAGCAACAAACTTAATGAGCATGTTCTTAAAGGTTAATAATAATAATAAAATAAAATAAAACATATAATTCTGTTACGAATCCCATTCACACACTACGGGCAACTTGGGAACACCAATTAGCCTAATATGCTAATAAGGTCCTGGGAGGAAACCCACCAAGCACGGGGAGAACTTCACACACAAAGACCCGAAGTGGGAATTGAACCCAGACCCTGGAGGTACAAGGCCACAGTGCTAACCACTGAGCTATCCTGTATTAATGCTAAAGCTTTGTAATTTTTACATAAAAGACATAAACTTCAACGCAACCCAACATGTTAAACTACAGATTTCAAATTGAACTTGTACTCAAGCTAAGATGTGAAAATTGGCTGTTTTTTCATCAGGTGTGCCATGTTCCCAAAATAAGTTTTCAAACATCCATAAGTCAAAGTTTCTTAAAAAAAAAAAAAAAATTAAATAAAAGAGGGGGGGGGGGGGGAGAAATTCTCCTAGTTCTTTTCACATCTTTTGGTTGTTTGGTGTCTACATGCTGCAGAACTCCTTTGACCTGGGCAGGTTTTTCTTTTACAGCAAAATCCTTGACCACTATTTTCCCTTAACATCTATAAAAACACAAGAGAACACACTCTATACCCATCTCGACTCAAACAGGGTCAAACTCTGTTTCTGTAGCAGAAAAAAAAAAAAAAAAAAACTCAAAGGTTTAAAAATCGCCGACAGAAAATATACCTGACTTATTAAATCTACACAGCTTGGGTAATAGACAGCCTTCTTCACTTAACATCAAATTTATATGTGTGTATGAATGAAACAAGGAGAAAATCAAGTCTTGAGGATACACCTAAGCTTTTATCTTATTTTAGTGCATGGACAGTTTTACAGTAAAATACAGTAAATGTGTATGTACAGTAATGTTTTAAATCACAAGTTTTTTTTTCCTGACCCACACATTTGTCTATAACAACGTACTGTACACAGTTTGAAAATATGTTATATATCCATATTTTTCAAAAGTTTTACGCCATCACCTCACGTTTTTTTTTTTGTCACATGTTTAGTGCAACACAATGGATGCCACGAGGGGTTTAAATGGTTTAATGGCTTTTTGGAGATGCACGAACAGACATTATACAGTGCTTACGTGTGCTATAATACCAAGCTGTCGTTTTGTCGCGAAGTGTAATTGAAAATGCTACAAGGGGAGGCGGATGATGCTGTAAACTGAAATTTGTGTGTTTCTCATGATCTTCTTAAGCAGGTGTTGTGTGCACCAAAACACAAGCCCTTTTTTTCATTGTTTTAATTTGCTGCCACTGCTTTCTGCTTGACTCACTACACAATCACATTTTAAGCATATGTTTGCTTTATTATATTAATGAAAATTAGGAGATGGAGTTATAGCATTTTGAAAAAAAAAACATCATACTTATACCATAATTTAATTTTTGACAAAATCGTTGATATTTTTTCTTTATAACACCCTCGTGACTTAAAGAAAACATGCACAAAATATTCTCTATTAATAATTTAAAAAATCAATTAATTAATTAATTAATAAATACTTTTCTTTTTACAAAACTGTAAAAAGTTGCTAAAATAAGGGTAAACATGTTTCTAACAATTGATACAAAAACAAGAAGGACAAACTTGATTCTCTTCTTATCTACATCAAAACATTAAATAAGTGCTTTGTTCCCGCAGAATTTAATTGCACCCTCATAAGCACGTTTTAAAAAATGTACAGCGCCATCTGTTGAATTTTAGGACAAACTAAACTGTTTACGTGTTACAGGGAAGTGCGCGGAATGAAGTTGAGAGATTACGTTTATGAACTAAATTTACATCGCACACTCTTAAGCACATATTAAAGAATGTACTCTACAGCGCCATCTGTTGAATTTTGAGATGAACTAATGATTTTTTCAAGGTTGATTTTTTTTTTTATGATATAAGGGCGTTAAAATTTCAAAGTAGCATATCTTCTCTTCCCGTGGGATGATTGTAATGAAACGAAGCCTATATGTTACCTCAAGCTCTGCCAAATCCACCTGTAAAAACCTCATTAAAATTCATTCAGGAGTTTATGTGATGCGTGCAAATTCAAACGGACAGACAAAAAATTGCAAAAAGCATCTGGATGTGTCTCTATTACTCATCTTACATTCCACACATTTTTTTTTTTTTTGCAAATATCTTAAATGTACAGAAACGCCAACTTAATAGTTTTATTATATTAAAAAAAAGTCAGCTGAATACAACAAAAGAAATTTACTTATTTGTGAGATAAGTAGTCTCATTTTATTCTCGACTTGTTTTTCCTTTTCCTCAAATTTTTTCAGTGTGAGGTTGCTAAGAAATGAGAACAGGATCTAAGGAAAGGAAATGAAAAGGTAGAGTTTAAGAAATTGTAATTTGTGTAGCTAATGTGCTTCAAGGATATGTGTCTAATTTGAACACGAAAACACACACACACACACACACACACACACACACACACACACACACACACACACACACACACACACAGCAAGAATAATTATATTAAAAAAAAAATCAAATCTAGTGTGTCTATCAATATGTGAATGACATGAATTCATGATTAGTTACCAAATGAAGGAATTAATTAGCACTGCCTCTTGGCATAAATTATGTTTTTGTGTGTGCATGTGTGTGTGTAAGAGAGAGAGAGAGAGAGAGAGAGAGAGAGAGAGAGAGAGAGAGAGAGCTCCTAACAGCTTTCCTCCACACTCCATAATCACACTTGGAGAGCTTTCGGCCACTGGTGGAATCCTCTGGGATGTCATTAAGATCACATGCATACCATGACAAAGGATTGGTTCCTGGCTGACTATACTCAGGACTGCCCAAAAAGAGAAAAAAGGGGGGAAAAAATCTGAATTCAAAAAAACCTGAATTCAATTCACAACATGTCAATCAATCACTGACCGTCTTGAACCCAAGCCGCAGTAAAGATTCTGCAGGAGGGGTCCAGGAAAAGTCCTTTTACTCCACAGGGGTCATCGATTTTCTCACAGTGGTCCTGCTGGCTGCCTGCGAGGGGTTTGCAGGTTTCTGTGCTTGATAAAACTGGGTTTTAATGTTGAAATGGGCTTTTGTCCCCCCTACACACACACACAAGTGCTCTTGACGCTGTAGGACTAGAAAACCTTAATCAATTAATTTCCACACCTGCAATTTCATGCAATTATTTTTTATGCACTACAGTTCAGAATATCATGCAGATACAGGTCAAGAGCATCAGGTAACACGAACGGTGACCAAAATATCTCCAGAGTGGTGTGAAAAACACAGGAAACATGCAGAAATGAACAGTTCTATGGGTTGAAGTTTCCTGTTGATGATATGTCATGTTTTCATATTAAACTTACAAAGAGACAGACATTCTTGTATACTTTTTTTTATTTTATTTTCTTGACAAATAGAAATCCAGGCTTCCTGAACGATGGTGATTAGTACAGTGTTTGTACTTTATGCTTTTAAATTAATATATTTAAAAAAAATCTAAATAAGCTTTAAAAGGTATTTAAATTATTTATCAATGTGAACAGGACCAGAAACACAAGTACAGAAAAAAAAAAAAAACATTTTATAACAACATTAGACAGCAAATTTACGAAATACTGTACGCATCATTTTTTTGAAAGAAATATTGTAAAAAAAAAAAAAGGCAAATGCAATAAGACCGCTTATTTTGTTTGTGTTTATTATTTCTTTGCTCCGTTTCCTTCAATGTTTGCGCTTTATACTTTTAAATCAATGTATTAAAAGAAGCTAAATAAGCTTTAAATGGCACTTAAATTATTTATTGCTGTGGCAAATATATGCACTATCATTATTAAAAATTATATATAAAAAAAAGAAATATAAAATATATATTTCCCTTTGGGATAAAGAAACATCTATCTATCTAATTGAAGTGCCTTAGCAGCATTAAACACCACCTTAACATTGGACAATACACAATAATCACTGCACGCACTGCACACTGGTACAGAAAAAAAAAAAAACATCCAAATTTTATAACATTAGACAGCAAATTTAGGAAATATGCATAATTTTTTGAAAGAAATGTAAATAAAATGGGCATATTGTTCATACAATCTTCTCTATCCTTTGAGAAACAAGTATAGCGTACTGTGAAAAACTCTTAAAATATATTCCTAGGCACAATTTGTGCAATTATATAAGGAAATTAGCTGCTTAGTTTTACTGAACATTTGCTGGAATACTAATGTTTGATTTTTTTTACTTTGTACTAACTTACTAATGAAGCCATGAAATAAACATGTATAACAAAGTTTGCACAAAAAGACAAACAAACAACAAAACAAAACAAAAAAAGGTGCCTAAGACTTACGGTACATATAATACAGTATATACTTACAGTTTGCTCCTCATCCTCACCCAGCCTTGAAGGGATTCATTATTACAGGCTCCAAATAAAATTTAAGCTTTAGTGCTTTTGTCGGTAACACTGTTAGAAATAAACGAGTAAATCGGTGCAATAAATGTAGCAAATAATCAGTCAAGGGGCTAAATAAAACCATGACTAAATATGGTAACATTAATAAGCTTTAGATGGTGACATACAGTACGTAACTAACCACAGGAGGCACTTCTGCTCGGGTGGGATTAAAAGAAGTCACGCACACTTCTACATCCTACAAGGAATATAAGAAATGAAGGCATTTCAAAATGAATAATTAATCCAAAAATAAATCTGCATCAATATTGAATTCACCCCCCCCGCCTTTTTTTAATAAGAAAGTCTTCATATTCTTTAAAATGCTCTCAACAAGATGGAACAAAACCGAAAGAGGGAATTGAGAAGGACACTGAACTGTCCCTTTAATGGTGCCAATTTGCTCTTTATCTTTTACCTACTGTAAAAGCTGATCACTGTGTTACCAGATTCCCAGTCTAATAGCAGTTATCAGACTGATGAGGTGTTTTAACACGCATGCAGACAACCATCTCCAGACCTGTGGGTTAATTATCAAGGGCAGCTCTAATAAACCAACTCATTACAGCAATTAGCTGCCACTGTACAGGCCACTACCTATAAATGATAGAGGCTTCATCATCGATCTCTTCCTGTTCAGCCCCTGTTTTTTGTAATACGGTTGGATGGAAAGTGCAGTGAGGTCAGGATTGTTTTCTGGGAATAAAATAGAGGTCTTGGTTTGCATGACACCATGGTTAGCACCGTGTTTTGCTGTTTCCAACAATTATCCTATTAAGTTTGCTGGCGGGACTGGGGCTTGAACCGCCGACCTTCAAATCGGTAACTCAGTAGCTTTTCCAAAATATCACTAATATTAAGCATAGCATACAGATTCTCTTTGCATTTTGCTCACAAAACAACTAGATGCATCCGGCCACCTGCGGTATCGGAGAATGAAGATATTCAAGTGTACCTGACTATGGAGAATAATAACGTGAATGCTGGTGAGTGGAGGAGAGAGAGAGGGGGGGGGGGGTGGCGCAATCTGTCCTCAGCAGGGTACGAATCAGTCGGGGTTAATGTGAAAGCTCCCAACATTTAGCTTCAGTGGATCTGGAGCCCATCCTGAAAACACCCTGGGATCGGACACCAGTTCCTTAAAAATACAACAGTATGCACGTGGAGCAATTTAAACAAGTGCTTTCTTGGCAGAAGACTAGAGAGAGAGAGCCCATACGGACACGGAAAGAGCATGTAGAACACCATATAGCCCTGAGATCTCCACCCATTCGCAAGACTTTACCCAAGTAGTAGGGGGTGGGATCAGGTCTGACTCCAACCCATGGATTTTTGCGACCACAGTGAAGAGTGTTTGGCTGTACTACTGTATACCCGGCAGGGTAGATGGTGCATTACTACAGAAGTTACTGTACTTTAGTACTAATAAAGTTGATCTTGTATCTGATCCTGTTATCTTAACACTGTTTTTTTTTTTTTTTTGTTCAAGCTTCAAGTTTTGTTGTTAAAAATCAAATTGATGTCAAGAACAAGAATATTAGATAAAACATGTTGAAACTCTAGTCAGTGTTCATCAAGCATTCACTATACATCCAACACATAAGGATAAGGAGGGAAAAAAAGCTTTAAATTGATGTTCGCACAACTGTTCCAGAGAACCGACAGCAACCTATAACTTAATAGATGTTTCTTATGACATAATCAGGGCATGTACTTTGACAAAGCTTTCTCACTTGCGGCTCCTATATATGTGTGCCGTAGATGACAGATACTTTTTTTGTTGCTAAAAATAATTCCCTCTTGAGGTATGTAGAACCAAATTGTAGTATAGGAGCCATGAAATACACAATGTCAGTTATTTAAGGCAGGACATCTCAAACTTTAACCAGGGACCTCCTTTGCTTTAAAATACATCCATTTGATTCTCTCGAACCATGAACATAGATTATATGTGTAGAAGAATATTTTGTATTTTCATTAGACCTATTAAAATACTTACTCCTGAAACTTTCAACCCACACAACACATCTGGTTGGAGTTGAGGTTTATGTACAGGCTATCAAAATCAAGTCACCAGTCAAACCAGCTAATGGATATAAGGATGAGTGCAGTGCCTTGCATAAATATGCACACCCATTCGAAGTTTTCTATAATTTGTCATGTTACAACCACAAACGGAAATGTATTTTATTGGGATTTTATGTGATAGATCAACACAAAGTGGCTTGTCATGAACTGCAAACAGAACTTCTTATGGCTTTCTTTCAATAATGTTTTTTCAAGTTCTTGCCACTCTTCCATAAAGTCCAGATTTATGGAATGCACGACCAATGATAGTTGTCCTGTGGACAGATTCTCCCACCGGAGCTGTGGATCTCACCATGTGGAGTTACCATGGGCCTTTTGGATGCTTTTCTGATTAATGCTCTTCTATCCTTTAGGTGGACGGCCATGTTTTGGTAGGTTTGCAGTTGTTCAAATTTTCAAAATTTGGGATATTGTTTAAATAACCCGCTTTGAACTTCTCCTTAACTTTATCCCTGTCTGGTGTGTTTCCTTGGGCTTCATGATGCTGTTTGTTCACTAATGTTCTCTAACAAACCTCTCAGGGCTTCACAGAACAGTTGTATTTATACTGAGATTCAATTACACCACACATTTAGATTTACTGAGATTTTCTAATTATGTGAATTCTAAAGGTAATTGGTTCCACTGGATTTTAGTCAGGGGCATCAGAGTCAAGAGGGCTGAATACGAATGCACACTCCACCTTCCTGAGCTTTATTTGTAAAAAAAAAATGTTGAAAACCATTTATCATTTTCCTCCAACTTCATGATTCTGTGCCACATTGTGTTGGTCCCAATAAAAGTGCCTTTACGTTTGTGGTTTGTGGTTTTCCACAAAATGTGGAAAAGTTCAAGAGTGTATGAATACTTTTGTAAGGCACTGTAAATGGCAGAACCAAAGCACATGGTGAGCTAATCAAGCAAACATAAAATCACTGATATATTCCTAGTTTCAGAACCTCTCAACACCCCTCTCTCTCTCTCTCTCTCTCTCCCTCTCTCTCTCTCTCCCTCTCTCTCCCTCTCTCTCTCTCTCTCTCCCTCTCTCTCTCTCCCTCTCTCTCTTAAACAAGGTTTTTCATTAACCTAATATATTCAAAAAGGATGGTCCAAAAAAATCATCTGAGACTGGACATGGCCTTGATGTGCCTATATTCAGACGGCGTGACCTGGATATCCACTCAGCCCAGATCCTTTTATTTAAATTTCTGTCCTGGCGCACTGGGGCTGATTTACAGAACAAGTAGCTAAGGAAGGTTGATTGCTGCTTCAACAGAATGTGTAATTGTAGACCAGAGCATAGCATCAAGGATACAGTGTATTCTCCAGGATAAGATGGACCTACAGGGATCAACGTTTATTATTATTATTATTATTATTATTATTATTATTATTATTATTATTATTAATCTAAACCTGGATTTACACTGCAAGATTTGGCCTAATTTGGTGTCATAGAGAAAGCAAATCATACATCAGTTAACGAGAAGCATTCCATGATGTGGTGATGTACAGGAAAATAACTGCATTGGGAAATTTAACTATATGTGTCACGAACTGGTATGACAGGCAATTCGGGCGGATGTTATTGCCGTGGGCATAAAGGGGAGGCATAGGCGCAGAGGGGTTGTTTTTAAACATAAAAGTCTTTAATTCACAAAAAGGAACGAACAAAATACACACATGGGTATGTATCTGTATGTACATACTGTACACACACAGTCTCTTGAAGAATACAGTCTCATTTAGCAGGTACATGCTCCTTTAGCATACAGTATTCAGGATCTATTATGCATTTCAGACCTTATTTAGCATTTCAGACCCTTTAAGCAACCGTCCTAACCGTGTAGGACTGACATGAAGGCTTAGGACTGGATGGGACAGGAATACTAGAGACTGGACTGGACAGGACAAGAATACTAGAGATTGTGGGGCACACTGAAGGCTAAAGGGGCACACTAGTGGCTAGGGGGACACACTAGAGGCTAGGGGGACACACTAGAGGCTAAGGGGACACACTAGAGGCTAGGGGACACACTAGAGGTTAGAGGGACACACTAGAGGCTAGGGGAACACACTAGAGGCTAAGGGGACACACTAGAGGTTAGAGGGACACAATAGAGACTAAGGGAACACAAGGAACAAACAGCAGAGTACACACATTAATGAACTGAATAAACCAAAAGATACACTTAAACATTAAACGGATAACAAGACAAGTCAGAGCCCTTATAAACAAACTTAAGTAAAATAAAACCAAACCAAACCAAAACCAAACCAAACCAAAACCAAACCAAACCAAAACGCATGCCCAATGATAGTAATAATGCTCGACCCAGTTTCCCAGAACCATCACCTATTTATAACACTAATAACGAGCTACCTCGGTTCAGGTCAGCACTCTCATCACCTGACCGAGGTGCCTTCTGGGAAACTGAGTCGACTAGGGTTATCTAACAAAAACTACAAAAGAAAAACAAACATGTGCACACAGCGACCTCTAGTGGTAGTCCATTACAATATGTTTCACTTTGTGTTCTAATAATTGCTAATTACACTAACTGTTGGTCGCAACATGGGGGAAAGTTGGTCTGTACGGTCCACAGTACTGGAAGGAGAGGAGAGCAGCCGCCTGACAAAACCAACATTCTAAACCAGTCACAGAAGCAATTTCAGCAAGAACACACACCTGATAATGTTATGTCACCTTAAAAAGCAGTGTGTCTCCTTAGTAATTGCTTCAAAGTTTTTCCGGATTGTGTTGTTCTGTTCACGGATAATACATACTAAAAAGTTACCCCCCACAAGACTGAATCCCAAATCCCTCTCTAACCTCTGATCAAGGGCACTACTTGGTGTGTGGAACAAGGGCTTGTACAC
>JAAGKR010009373.1:0-26909 GCA_011419295.1 Clarias macrocephalus | reverse complement strand
CACGAGTATGGGTAGGAACGTGAACATGCTGTGTCAGATTAAAACATTCAAATACAGACAGTAATTGGGTAGTTTTGGGGCAAACTGTATCAACATGACTATTGAAGTCACCAAGCAGAAGAATAGGAGATGACAATGAGCAGGCAAGGGTTAACAGTTCACTGAGTTCAGAAAAAAAATCAGACAGGACTTTAGGAGGGCGATAGAGCAGGATAATTGTGAGACAGTCAGCTTTCAACACCATGTATTCAAATTAGTTCGTCTTGTGAAAATCAAGTTGTTTCAGACTGAGATTGTCCTGGTAAATGACAGCAAGACCACCTCCTTTGCCATGCAGTCGAGGTCGGGCGAGATACTTGTATCCATCAGGTGCAAGAAGATTTAACTGAAGAAAATCATCCGGAGCTTGCCAGGTTTCAGTGAGAAGAAAAAAATCAAGCTTATTGTCAGTGATAATTTCGTTGAGATAAAGGGCTTTGTCCGATATTGAGCGACAGTTCAGAAGTGCAAAGTGACGATGTACAGAATTCAGATTTGCAGTATGATGCTGGAAACCAGTGAGATAAATTAGAGAGCGATGAACAGTACGGCCAGCAGCCAATTGTTTGGAAGCAGTCAATCTTTGATTAGTCCAGATGCATGGAAGGGCTTCGGACGAAGAGCAAAAAGTACTCCTGAACACACGCCGTGAGCGGTGGATGTACCGTGGACGCCGGAGAATCCCTAAACTCCGGCAGTGTTCATACGTCATGGAGTCAAGACGCGGATAACAGTTCAAGGCCCTTGGCGATGGTAAATATCTAATATCCATGACGGAAGTGAAATGCAAAATGTGACAAAAAAGAAGAGAGAAAAACTTTAGCCCAGAACATTACAGTACTGAGCAAGTGAGAGCCAGACACAGGCAAAAACTGCCTGACACGGGCAAAATCTGCGCTAGCCAAACCCTGAAGCGCCACTTCACCAAAAACAGCAGACTAAATAGGAGACAGCACTCCCAAATAGCGAGCAGTAAACAAACAGCGCAAATGACTGAGAGAGCGATCACTCACCCATCAGAAGAGCCTTGCGTGGTGGAGACGCTAACAGGGCAGAGGGCTCGCAGTGGCCCGGTGGCAAACTCACAGACAGCAAAGTTTGATAGTTATAGTCCAGTTTGATTCAAGCCACGGCAATATGAAATGAGATAATCCAAAAAATCCGGTAGAATGGCGGAAAAACATCAGGAACGAACAAACAAACAAACAAACAATCCAGGTACGAAGCGGCAGCACAGACGCGCACAGCGTTCTCGTCCCGGAAGCGATTCTAAAATATATATATATATACAGGACCATGACAGATCCTGCGTGATGTGAACACTATGGTATCGGAAGCTGTCCACTCTCTCCACTGGGCTCTTGTTGATGACGGGGGCCTGGTAGTTCCTCTTCTGCTTTGTACTAAAGTCCACTATCAACTCCTTTTGTCTTGCTGATGTTTAGAAGGAGGTTGTTCCTCTGGCACCAGTTTTTCAGATTTCCAATCTCCTTCAGGTAGGCCGTCTTATCGTTGTCAGTGATCAGGCCCACCACGACAGTTTCGTCAGCAAACTTGATGATGGTGGTGGAGTTGGTAGAGCCTATGCAGTCATGAATGTACAGTGAGTACAGTAGAAGGCTCAGAACACAACCCTGGGGGGCTCCAGTGCTGCCACTATTCCTCGATTAAATCGAGTAATTCGATTACAAAAAAATATAGAGGCAAAATCTTCTGCCTCGAAGCTTCATTTAATTAATTTTAAAAGCTTGCGTTATGTTTTGTGCAATTATTTGTTGACAGCACACTTCCACATCCAAGCCGCCAGTAAACACCAATGAAGTAGGAGCGCTTACGTCACCCACAAAGCGGAAGGAGACGCAAAAAGTTAGCTGTGTATTCATTTGAGGGAGCGTTCTGTTGAAACTTTTAGTTGCACAACTTAGTGTTTTTGTATATTTATTTATTTTAATGTGTGCCTTAGTTTTTTTGATCCTTAAAGTCATTTGAAAAACTTTTTTTCTGCATCCGAGAAAGGGATTTAAAATAAGAATGTATGGTGCTGTAATGCACTTAATTAATCTCACTCAACTTTAATACCCCTATCTCACCTACGCGGTATCGCGCGGTGGCCAGAAGTACGGTTCTTCATGACAATTTGACAATGTTTATTTTTGATAAAATGCTGTATGCATTTAAAAATAAAAGTAGATTTTCCTAAAAAGAAAAACAATTAATCTCTGTTTCTCTTATATATTTTACATTGCTGTTTAATTAAGCAAAAGTGCATTTTATCCGATTACTCGATTAATCGATTAAATTGTTGGTAGAATACTCGATTACTAAAATATTCAACAGCAACACCCCTAGCTGAGAGCGATGGAGGCTGAGACATGTCTGCCCATCCTTACTGCCTGTGGTCTCCCAGTTAGGAAATTGGAGATCCACTGACACAGAGATGAGCTTAGTCCCAGGTGCTCTAACTTGGTGGTAAGTGTGGAGGGAATTATGGTGTTAAATGCTGAGCTGTAGTTGACAAAGACCATTTTAACATAAAGTCTAATGTCCAGATGAGTGAATGAAGTATGGAGTAGATGAGAGATGGCGTCATCTGTAGAGCGGTTTGAACGGTAGGCAAACCGTAGTGGATCCAGTGTGTCAGGTAGTGAAGAAGAGATCAAGTCTCTGACCAGTCATTCAAAGCACTTCATCACCACTGATGTGAGGGCTACAGGTCGATAGTCATTGAGGGAAGCAGGATGGGGTTTCTTCGGAACAGGAACAATGATGGACTCCTTAAAGCATGTAGGGATCATCTAATGTTGGTATGATATAAAAGCCAAAATACATGGAAGATTGTCATCAAAGATGTAAAATATAAAACCGAATCAGTATAAAATCAGCTTTATTAGCCAACACAAAAAATATTAACATTGTGTAATATGTAAAAATATATACAATATGCACATTTGTAACAATATGATAATTTAACAATGAACAGCAAATAGGTTTTGATAAAAAAATTAAAATAAAAACAAAACATGAGAACAACCTCTCAGGAACACTTTCACATTGTGACTTTCACATCACAGGAGTGTAAATGAGTGAGCTTGGCCCTCACTCTTTATTTAGGGGTCTGCAGGTTTATGGGCTCTGAAGTAGTTCTGAAATGTCCTGACATTTGTGTATTTTTCATATGTATAAACATATACAGTATGTCACAAAAGTGAGTACACCCCTCACATCTCTGCAAATATTTAGTTATATATTTTCATAGGACAACTTTGCATAAATGACTCTTTGACACAATGAAAAGTAGTCAGTGTAAAGTTTGTACAGCAATGTAAATTTATTGCCCCTCTAAATAACTAAAAATAGAGCCAATAATAGCTGAAGCCCTGAAAACAAAAGTGAGTATACCCCTAAGTGAAAATGTACAAATTGAGCAAAATTAGTCATTTTCCTTTCCTTTTGTCATGAATGTTACATTGTCTCAGGTGTCACCACATAGCAGGTGAGTTAAATTTGGTATAAAAGCTCTTCCACTCTCTCAACCTGACCACTGAAAGTTCATGGCACCTCATGGAAAACAACTCTCAAAAGACCTGAAAAAACTAATAGTTGTGTTACATAAAGATGGCCTAGGCTATAAGAAGATAGCTAACACTCTTCAACTGTGCTGCATCACAGTGGCCAAGACCATCCAGCGCTTTAAGAGGACAGGTTCTTCTCAGAACAGGCCTTGCCATGGTCAGCCAAAGAAGCTGAGTGCACGTTCTTAGCGTCAGATCCAAAGATTGGCTTTGGAAAACAGACGGATGAGTGCGTCCAGCATTGCTGCAGAGATTGAAGGGATGGGAGATCAGCCTGTCAGTGCTCAGACTGTACGCTGCACACTGCATCAAATGGCTCTGCATGGTTGTCATCCTAGAAGGAAGCCTCTTCTAAAGATGACGCACAAGAAATCTTGCAAACAATTTGCTGCAAACTAGGATTACTGGAACCATGTCCTCTGGTCTGATGAGACCAAGATAAACCTATTTGGTTCAGCTGGTGTCAAGTGTGTGTGGCAGCAACCAGGTGAGGATTGCAAATACAAGTGTGTCTTGCCTACCGTCAAACATCGTGGTGTCATGATCTGGGGCTGCATGAGTGCTGCTGGCATTGGGGAGCTACAGTTCATTGAGGGAAACATGAATTCTAACATGTACTGTGACATACTGAAGCAGAGCATGATCCCCTCCCTCCAGAAACTGGGCAGCAGAACAGTGTTCCAGATAATGACCCCAAACACACCTCCAAGATGACCATTGGCTTGTTAAAGAGGCTGAGGGTAAAGGTGATGAACTGGCCAAGCATGTCTCCAGACCTAAACCCCATAGAACACCTCTGGGGCATCCTGAAAAGAAAGGTGGAGGAGCACAAGGTGTCAAATGTCCACCACCTCCGTGATGTTGTGATGGAGGAGTGGAAGAGAAATCCAGTGGCAACCTGTGAAGCTCTGGTGAACTCCATGGCCAAGAGAATTCAAGCTGGCTGGAAAATGATGGTGGCCACACAAAATATTGACATTTCACATTTTCACTTAGGGTAGGGTTTTCACTTTTGTTGCCAGAGATTCAGCTATTAGTGTCTGTATTTTTTGTTATTTTCAAGGGATAATAAATTTACACTGCTATTTAATTCATTTCTTGTAGGTATACTTTTTTTTTGGCAATCTACTCAGTTTGTGAAACTGCATCGAAGAAAAGTTAGCAGATGGCAACAGTGTCACAGTTGCACAGTTGATACCCTAACAGTGGTTCTGATCTGTCTGATTAATTTGGTAAGTGCTATTTGTTGGGGTAGTTTTAGTGATTTTATTCAGCTGAATGAAAAAGGCTTATTACCTTTGAGAAAACAACTTGTACAGAGTCAGGCTCATAATGCTTTCCACAAACCACGGGTTCAGATTCCTTTAAGGTGAAGCACAGATTTCAGAGAATCAGGATATTCTACTCTTTTGGGCAGTATCATCTGTGTTTTTAACTAAATTAAGTGGGTTCTACACTGTATCACTGAATGTTACCCTAATTGTTGCACAGTTACTGCATATTTACTGTAAGTGCAAGCAAGTTGGAGCAACTTTCAAAGAATTTCCACTGCAAAAGACAAAGTGTGGATCTGCAGTCATGCTACTTGTCTAGGTTTGAACAGCATCATTTGTTGGGGTAGTTTTAAGTGACTTAAGTGACTGAATGAAGAAAAGACATTGTACTTTTAAGCTACTTACTGTATAACAAATGTGTCTATGGAAGATAATTTGAGCGAGGTATGCATTGTATCCCTGAATGTTACCCTAACTGTAACACATTAACTGCGTTGGTAATGTGCAAACAAGTTGGGGCGACCTTTAGTGACTTTCCACTACAAAATGAAGTGTTGATATATCTGATTTAATTATAAAATTTGGTAGGACATTGAGTATCTTCAACAGGAATCACAATTAGATTACTTCAAATAGGAACATTGATTTGCAGCATATTAAGTGCTTCTCTTTGGGGCAGTCTCACTTGTGTGTTGGACTTTTCGATCTTCTGTCAATTCTTCTGGAGATGTTGGTTGATTTCGAATGTAGCTGTTCTCCAAAAGCAGGTATTGAATTCTTCTATACTTTAGTGATATTATTGGTGATTAATGTAAGTGGAAATCCTGTAAAGAAGAGAGTTAGCTTGATGGTCACAATTGATACTCTAACAATTGGTAATGTAAGAGCAAACAAGTTGGGGTGACTTTTAGTGACTTTCCACTGCAAAATGAAGTGTTGATCAAGTGAATATATCTGATTCAATTATAAAATTTTGTAGAACATTGAGTATCTTTGACAGAAATCATAATTAGATTACTTCAAATAGGAGCACTGATTTACAGCATATTCATAAGTGCTTCTCTTTGGGGCAGTCTCATCCTTGTGTCGAACTTCCTCAACTTCTTTGACTACTCTAGTTCATCCCTAGATGTTGGTTGGTACATGACAACTTTTGAAAATTACCTACAAAAGCTTTCATTTTATTTGTTGTATTCTTTTTTTTGGCAGCCTACTCAGTTTGTGAAACTTCATAGAAGAAAAGTTAGCAGATGGCAACAATATCACAGTTGATACCCTAACAGTGGTTCTGACCTGTCTGAATAATTTGGTAAGTGCTATTTGTTTGGGTAGTTTTACTGATTTTATTCAGCTGAATGAAAAAGGCCTATTACCTTTGAGAAAACAACTTGTACAGAGTCAGGCTCATAATGCTTTGCACAAACCACAGGTTCAGATTCCTTCGCTGTGAAGCACAGATTTCCAAGAATCAGGATATTCTACTCTTTTGGGCAGTATCATCTGTGTTTTTATCTAAATTAAGTGGATTCTACATTGTACCACTGAATGTTACCCTAATTGTTGCACAGTTACTGCATATTTACTGTAAGTGCAAGTAAGTTGGTGCAACTTTCAAAGAATTTCCACTGCAAAAGACAAAGTGTGGATCTGCAGTCATGCTACTTGCCTAGGTTTGAACAGCATTGTGCAAGTTTGTACTTGTATGGTTAGACTATTCCACATTTAGTCAATAACATGCATGATGAAACTAGTAAAAGTTATACAAGTTTGAAAATACCAGAAAGAAACCACAATTTAACTACCTTCAATCAAGACTAATTACTGTCTATGAATGTGTGAATCTCCTGGTACTTTACCATGGAGTAATAGACCATCATCACTTCTATTGTGTGAATGGTGTGGGTTGGACTGTGAACCACCTCAAGTTATGGTGTCACCCTGAGCATTTAAATGAAACATTGCTAAGCCTGGTTCTTCAGAATGAAAAAGTCATCAACTGGTCATGGGTCAGGGAAAACAGCTATCCTTTTTCCATAAAAAAAACTTATGGACTACATTGAGTATTTTCATCAGGAATCACAATTAGATTACTTCAAATAGGAACACTGATTTGCATCAGATTCATAAGTGCTTCTCTTTGGGGCAGTTTCAACTGTGTGTTGGACTTTTCCATCTTCAGTGAAGTCTTCTGTAGATGTTGGTAGATTCTTAATGAAGCATTTCAACAAAAGCAGGTATCTAAATCTTCTATCAATTTTACTTCTATTGATGATTACTGTAAGTGAAAATTCAGTAAAGTAGAGCGTTAGCTTGATAGTCACAATTGATACCCTAACAATGGTCCTGACCTTTTGGAATCATTTGGTAAGTGCTATTTGTTGGGGTAGTTTTAAGTGATTTAAGCGACTGAATGAAGAAAAGACATTGTACCTTTTATCAAGCTACTTACTTTATAACAAGTGTATCTATGGAAGATAATTTGAGCGAGGTATGCATTGTATCTCTGAATGTTACCCTAACTGTAACACATTTACTGCGTTGGTAATGTAAGTGCAAACAAGTTGGGGCGACCTTTAGTGACTTTCCACTACAAAATGAAGTGTTGATATATCTGATTTAATAATAAAATTTGGTAGGACATTGAGTATCTTCAACAGGAATCACAATTAGATTACTTCAAATAGTAGCACTGATGTGCAGCATATTCATAAGTGCTTCTCTTTGGGGCAGTCTCACCTGTGTGTTGGACTTTTCCATCTTCTGTCAATTCTTCTGTAGATGATTCCCAATGTAGATTTTCTCTAAAAGCAGGTATTGAATTCTTCTATACTTTATTTGTGATTAATGTAAGTGGAAATCTTGTAAAGAAGAGAGTTAGCTTGATGGTCACAATTAATACCCTAAAAATTGGTAATGTAAGTGCAAACAAGTTGGGACTGTTAGTGACTTTCCACTGCAAAATGAAGTGTTGATCAAGTGAATATATCTGATTCAATTATAAAATTTTGTAGAACATTGAGTATCTTCAACAGGAATTACAATTAGATTACTTCAAATAGGAGCACTGATTTACAGCATATTCATAAGTGCTTCTCTTTGGGGCAGTCTCATCCTTGTGAGATGACATCCTTGTGCGAACTTCCTCAACTTCTTTGACTACTCAGATGATCTCCACATGTTCGTTGGTACATGACAACTTTTGAAAATTACCTACAAAAGCTTTCATTTCATTCGTTTTTTGACAGCCTACTCAATTTGTGAAACTTCATAGAAGAAAAGTTATCAGATGGCAACAATGTCACAGTTGATACTGTGAGCATATTTTAATTAAATATACTTGTCCATGCAACAATATGATAGAAACTATTAATCTTAGTAAAAGAACATAGAGGTGAGGTAAGGAGACAGAGGTGAGCCAAGGACAGTGTGATGTCACAGTAGCAAGAACATGCAGCATGGACTTAAATTAACTCTAAACAGGTAGCCATCTTGGATATGAGAGGCTTAGTGGACAGTGTGTACGAAACAGACCCTGGAGATGATGTAACCTTTGTACCCTGAGTATTCAAAACCACCTGATGTCCCTAGACATTATGTAATGGCAACAGCCCCAGACATGAAGTAATCTACTTAGACATGGGATGATCTTAACTATGATGTAACCTTAACTGTCATGTAACAGGGGCTGGATACATGTGCAGGCATGTCAAATTTAAAGGGACACAGACAAATAACCAAAAGACACACACTCAGCTTAATTAATAATAAGTTTAAGAGTAGGCACAAAATAAAATAGCATATGCACCTACATAGTGAATAAAATAGAAATACAAAGTATAAGGCCCAACATAAAAAGTACAGTAAAATAGGGGGCCTGGGTAAGCATCAAATAACAAAAAGGCATATGAAATTAAATATCAAACCTTCTCTGACCCAGAACCACATTAATGGGAAGATCAGTGTGAGGAACAAAAATAGAAATACCACAATTCAAAAGTGGTGTAGGCGCTTCAGGAAAATCAGTTTGGGTGCTAACAAACACTTTAAAATCAGTCTGAGTACTGACACATCTTAGACCAACAGGCCTTAAGATAGGATGGGCTGGAGTACTAGACTCTGGTCGCACGGGCCTGAAGGAATTTAAAGGAGAGCTATTTGCCTCCGGACGCGGCCTCTTAGAAGGACCGGGCCCAGAGTCATCCTTCCTGACATAAGTAAGACTGTTCTTGTGTAGAAATTGTGTCAATGATCCATCAGACTCATTTTGGCAAAAACTCACTGAGGCTCGGTCCGCAACAGGTTCAGTAGGAGTGTAATCCTCAAAGGAGTTGTGCTCTGGACTGTCCTGGCTGTCCGAGTCGTCCAAAGGGATGTATTCAATGCTTGGGCAGTTGCGCTTAGCTATAACAATAAAATAAAATACGTAAATACAACAAATTAGGAAAATAAGACAAATAATGAAAATGAGTGCGAGAAAGATGCTTACCCATGGTTTGTCTGTTGAGAACTGTAGAGTAACCCGGAAGAACTAAGAATATATAGTAAAATAAGCGTTGCCCCTATATTTTTTAATAATGAGCAAACTTAGTGTAAAGATTATGGATAATAATTTGTAAGGAAAATAGATTATAATGGGAAAAGATATGGAGTCAGATGATGAGTTATATGAAATAAGCAAACAAGATAAGAGAAAATGGGATTACAATGGGTTAATAATTTGATAAGGAATAAGAAAAAAATGTACAGGGGAGGGGGCTAGGTGAGCGCTCCTCCCCTTGCAAACTGTATAAAAGAAGTCCCTATGTCACAGGCACTTCAGTCAGATTTTGGAGGTACTGTGACATAGTCTTGTCTGTGACATGATCAGTGATGCGCTATCAGATATAGAACTCACTGTGACATCAGCTTCTTTTGTGACACAGGAGCAGTACAGGTACTGAATGTACCAGCCTAGTAGTATTATAAAATAATAATGTCTTTGGATTAGTGTACACATGTGCAGAAACAGTTTATTTATTAGAGCTCAAGCAAGATATAAAAGGTAACTTTACGTGTAGTGTAGTCGACGACACAACACTAATGATAATAAATATAGTGCATGAAGTAATAAATGCACCTAGGTTATAAATATTAAATATATACTAGATAAAAAACGTCTCGGGTTACTTGGCTGTAACCCTGTTCCCTGATAAAGCGGGAACGAGATGCTGCATGAAAACACTATGGGAACATCTCTTTGTTGCCCGGTTGTGAAGCCTGTGCATGTCAATACCTTCGGCTTATAACCTGTGCCAGGCATGACGTCACTGAATAAGGTGCACCTGCAGGTTATAAATAGGAGTGAACCGAAAACATCCTCAGGTCAATTTTGTCTGAAGGACGTCCAGGCACGCCAGCAGTGCGGCATCGGAACGCAGCATCTCGTTCCCGCTTTATCAGGGAACAGGGTTACAGCCAAGTAACCCGAGACGTTCCTTTTCAAAAGCTACACTCAATGCTATGGGAATGAGAATACCAACGCCGCCGCACTGCAAGTGTCTGGACCCCCAGGTTGTGTAGCGTGTGCGCACAAGCCGAGGAGGTCTCAGACCTAGCTCCGGGATGCTGACTGAAGGATCCGTGAACCCGGAGTAGCATTGACATCCAGACTATAAAATCTAACAAACGTGTGTGGAGAGGACCAGCCCGCCACATCACACACCTGCCAAGGCAATCGATGAGGCAATCCCCCTGGTTGGGTGAGCCCTCATTCCCAGAGGCAAAGTGTGACCACGCGCCTCATAGGCTAGGGCAATGGCATCTCTCACCTAGTGTGACAGAGTCTGTCTAGTGGCAGCCGCCCCCTGGTTGCGACCCCCATGGCAAATAAAGAGCTGCTCTGACTTACGCCACTGGCTAGTGCAGTGGACGTAGATCCTAAGAGCACCTACTGGACACAGTAAGTGAGGTCTCTCTTGCTCCGGAGCTGTGAAAGGCGGAGGACAGAAGGCTTCGAGCACAACTGGGTGCATGGTTGAGAATGGAACCTTGGGAAGATAGTTCGGGTGAGGATGCAGGATAGCTTTGACTAGCCCAGGGGCAAAGTCTAGGCAGGATGGGGAGACTGACAGAGCCTGCAGATCTCCAATCCTCTTCAAAGAAGTAATAGCAATAAGAAAAACCATCTTGAGACACAGAAGCCTGACAGGCGCTGACTCTAGTGGTTTGAAAGGGGTGTCGGCCAGGCCTTCGAGTACGATAGTTAAGTTCCATGAAGGGACCATCGCTCTAGTGGGCGGTTTCAACTGTTTAGCTCCACGAATAAAACGGGCAACTAAATGGTGCTTGCCCACAGAAACCCCGTCATTCAGAGCGTGACAAGGCGAAATAGCGGCTACGTACGTTCTGAGCGTACTAGGGCATAAGCCCGAGGACAACTTTTCTTGCAGAAACTCCAGCACTGAAACAATCTGGCAGTGAACTGGGTCTATGTGTCTTGCCATGCACCAATTTTCAAATACACTCCATTTGAGGGCAAAAGTTCTTCTAGTGAAGGGAGCCCTGGCACTTAAAATGGTTTCAATTACGCTGGCTGGAAGACCAGCATGTCTTAGTTGGTCCCCTTCAGGGGCCAAACGTGAAGATTCCAGAGCTTGGGCCGGGGATGAAATATTGTCCCCTGCGCCCGAGACAGAAGATCCCTCCTCACTGGAATCACCCAGGGTGAGCCGTCAAGGAGATGTATTAGATCCGACTCTGGTCGGCCACTGGGGCGCTATCGATAAGAGGCGCAACCCTGTTGACGGACCCTCATCAGGACTCCTGGGAGCAGAACTATCAGAGGAAACGCATAAAGGCGTAATCTGGGCCACGTGTGGGCCATGGCGTCCAGACCCAGGGGAGCTGGAGAAGTCAGAGTAGTAAAGGGGGTGGAGTTTCCAGTCCCCATGTGTCACAGCTTGTCTGGATAGCAAGTCCGCTCCTACATTCATGTGCCCCGGAATGTAAATCGCTCTGAGGGACAGGAACTTGTCCTGTGCCCAAAGCAGAACCTGGTGCGCTAGCTTGTTCAAGCGGCGCGAGCACAGTCCACCCTTGCGATTTATGTACAAGACTACCACAATGTTGTCCACCCGCACTAGGACATGGTAGCCTCTCAACTGCTGGAGGAAGTGTTTCAGGGCCAGAAACAGAGCCATCATTTCGAGGCAATTGCTGTGCCATGCGAGAAGATGACCTCTCCAGCTCCCCTGTGCTGGACGGCCATCCAAGACGGCACCCCAGCCCGTGAGGGAAGTGTCTGTTGTTAGCATCTTGCGACGACAAGACGGTCCTAAAGTGGGACCCAAAGTCAAAAACCGGGGTCTGAACCACATAGAAAGGGTACGAAGCCCCAGCGCGTAACCCTTATTAGCTTCTGGGGATTGGCCCTTGAGTGAAACTCCCTGGCTCTTAGCCACAACTGACAACGCTCTCATGTGCAGAAGGCCCAAAGGTATCACCGTGGATGCAACTGCCATGAGACCTAAAGATCTTTAAAAGTTGATGGAGTCACTTTCTGGCCTAGCTTGATTTCCTTCAGGGTGTTGGAGGATGGGTTTGACACAAGTGGGAAACAGCTGTGCCCACCTTGTGATCGAATCCCATGTGACACCCAAATATGTTG
The DNA here is from genome assembly GCA_011419295.1 of Clarias macrocephalus. Taxonomy (NCBI): domain Eukaryota; kingdom Metazoa; phylum Chordata; class Actinopteri; order Siluriformes; family Clariidae; genus Clarias; species Clarias macrocephalus. The sequence continues at coordinate 14,379 of JAAGKR010009373.1, read as the reverse complement.
TCCTCTGAACAGAAAAGAGAACGCCTTTCATGGCGTTGAGTCTCAGTCCTAAAGAATGGATATGAGCTAGGATGACATCCCGATGTCGAAGCGCTAGCTATTAAGACTGAGCTAGGATCAGCCAGTCATCTATACAATTCAGAATACGGATGCCCTGGAATCATAGAGCCAGAGCTGCATCCGTGCATTTTATATGTGCGGGGTGACAGGGCTAGGCCAGATAGAAGAACCCGATACTGGTAAGCTTCGCCCCCGAAAGCAAACCTCAGGAACCTCCTGTGTTGTGGCAATATTTCTATATGAAAATATGCATCATTCAGGTTGACCGTCACAAACCAAACCTCTGGTTGAATTAGAGAACAATCATTTTGGCTGTCAACATTTTGATGTTCAGCCCAAGAAGATGTAAAATTGGACGCAACCCCCCATCTCTCATCTGGCAGGGGAACATGCTCTATGGCCCCTTTTTGCCAGCAAACTCATTCTGTAACTGCCAAGTCAGCAGATATGCTCGCTCCGGTTCCATGGAAGTGAAGACCACGCCATTGAAAACGCGGAGAACGATGTGCAACGGACGGGGGGTGTTAGGTGTCCGGCATCCTGAAACAAGGCAGAAAGGAACCGAGCACCTAACATTTTGCTGGAGACCGCTGCTTCCCAAAACACCAGAGGTGGCGGAGATTAGACAACGGCCCCCATAGGGTGCCAGGGAGAAGTCTTTATCCCTTATTGGATTTTTTACACGTCCCTCCCCAGGGCGAGACACCCCCGTGGTCCTGTTCACATCAATCTCAGGACTTCCTTTTTTTGCGGAGATAATGCTCCTCAGGTCCGGTGCTTTTGAGGCGGATTGCGAAGCGCGACGAGTCCTTCCCCTGTCTCTACGAGGGGGTAGCTGGCTTGGCACACACTCCTTCTGTACCTCACGCCCTCGTTGGGACCACACCTGGTCAGGACTGGGTGACCGACTGTCCCGACTCCTGAGCACGGCAGAAACCTCACAGAGGTCTGCTCGTAGAGCTTCATCTCCCGAACCTAATGGTGGCGGTGTTTACAGCCGAAATGTGAGGGGGGAGGGGCATCAAGGAGGATAACGCGATCCCTGACCTTGATGCCCGTGAGATTAAATCACAGATGTCTCTCTGTGGCGACCGCAGCAGCCATAGAATGGCCAATACCACGGGCCGTCTGCTTGGTGGCACAGAGAAATAAATCTGTGGCTAGGCGCCATCAATAGACCTGCCAGTGCTCAGAACTCTTAGCAGGTGAGCTTGGTATGCCTGAAAAACTGCCATGGTGTGCAGAGCAGCACCAGCCTGACCCGCTGCCTGAAAAGCTTTCCCCACCAACGAAGATGTTAGTCTACACGGCTTGGTGGGCAATGTAGGATTTTTCAGGGAGGATGAGCTCCCAGGAGAGAGATAGCTCGCAAGCGTCTCTTCAATCTGGGGTATCATCATAAAATGGGATGAATAAGGCTTATTCCATGAAAGAGTTAACTCATCATAGAGGTCGCCAAAAAAAATAAAGGGGGGGAGGGGGAACCCTCGTTGAGGCCACTCCCCTGGCCACCTGACAGAAATCTGTTGTCTAATTTTGAGTGCTTGGGGATTTTTTATTTTATTTTTAAATAGCTTTTATTAATTTATTTGTTTATTTTTGCGGTGAGAAAGGAAATCTATTCTGTCCCTTTACAAAAAGCACCGGAGCGCGCTTGAGAAGCGGACGCTAAACACTTCCTGATCCGGCGAGAGCGCGAGAGAAAGGGGGAAATCCCGTCTCATGCGCGTCTGCCAGATCGGAGCGCTATGTCCATGGAAGCAAGGGCTTAATCACTTCGGTCTGCTCATAAGAAGCACCGGAGCGCGCTTGAGAATCCGGGGAGAGCGCAAGAGAAAGGGGGAAATCCTGTCTCATACACACGAGAACCCCAGGAATGCGCCGCGGCACGTGAAGTGCCTTAATAGCTTTCCAACCAACTCTTGCCATTATCGGTAAGTAAAGTTTTTCTTTCCTACCTTGATTCTGTTGCACACACACACGCAAGAAGCGGTCCTGAAGACAAAAAGATCTGAGGATGTTTCCAGTTCACTCCTATTTATAACCAGCAGGTGCACCTTATTCGGTGACGTCATGCCTGGCACAGGTTATAAGCCGAAGGTATTCGGCGGGTTTGACATGCACAGGCTTCACAACCGGGCAACAAAGAGATGTTCCAATAGCGTTTTCACGCAGCATTGAGTGTAGCTTTTGAAAGGGAACAAATGTTGAGTGGATTTAGAGTAATTAACTGGGATGAGCAGATAAGTGAAGAAGGAGTCACAACTAAGTGCGAACAGGAGGTTAGAATTTCAGAGTCGGATCAGAGTGAGACAAATAGATGGTTGTTAAGTAATCCAGGAAAAGACTTACTTCTAACCAAAGAGTGTGACAAGGGAGAGTGGACACTTAGGCTTTCATTGATACCTGATGTGTTAGACCTCAACTGTAACACACACACTCTAATACTTACCTCATATTTTAGAATGAAGAAATGAGCTCTTTCCTAAGGTTAATTCCTAGAGAGGTTCGTTTAAGAGTAATAAATAGTATGCTAGAATTTGGAGGACTAGGAGGGACTCCTGGTTTAACTCCGCTCATTTCACTGCTGCGACAATACCCAGTTTTTGATATATTGCGTTTAGAGGAAGGTACGGAAGGACGAAAAGTAAAAAGGTATGGACTAATTGATCACGAGAGTAGTCCAGTAGTGCTGTATCGTGAGTGGGTGATGAATAATAATAGCGAATTTACGCTGATACCTATAGGCCCAGACGGTAGAATAATCTTTCAGACCCTTGACAAAATAGTCACACCTCTGATTCTGATATCATCAAAAAATTATCATTAACAAACGTATGAAAACAGCTGTTAAAGACTGGCAGTAGTCATAAAACGCACACCAAGAGAGTTACAAGAAATAAGTGAGAGTAGAGGCACAGAAAATTACACCATAAGTTGGGACAGAAGTGTGTGATGGGGAAGTTATTCTGCCGTGGAAAGAACGCATGGCCAAAGCCAGCGACACCTGTAGATATAATTATAGCTAAACACAAGAAAGATGAAAAGTATATCAGAAAATGCATGGTAAAATGGCATGACAGGACATCAGGAGAATTGCAATAGCCTAAAGAGGGAACCTTTAAAGAAGAAAATTGTAAGGAAGTAAAAGAAATGCTCAGACACACCACAAAGGAGAAGGGCAGTAAGGGAAGGATTAAATTAGGACAAAAGCTAGAAATTGTAGGATGGTTTGAAAATGAAGGAAAAGAGAAGGAGGGACAAACTGAAGAATAAAAACAAGAAAAAAAGTCAGGAAAGAAGGATCAGAAATTAGAAGAAAGTGAAGACAGGACAGAAAAGACCCAGAAGGGAAGAAAAGGGAAAATAAGCTTAGAAATAGAGAGACCACCACCATACACTGAGGAACATATGCAACAGAAGGGTAGAGGAATGTACCCATTACAGAAGCTGCATGAATAAGATAAAGGAACATTTGGATTTGAAGGTCAAGTATCGGGAAAAATTTAAGTAACATCATGCGACACTGAATGGATGAATAAACAAATAGAAGAAACATCAGAATCACCAACTTCCAGATGTGGTAGTGAAAACGGAAGGGAATGGAGTGAAGAAAGAATGACAGAACCCTATGCGTCAAAAGAAACTGAAGAGCCACAAAAAAGGAGAAGAGATATGGAAAGACTGAAAGAACAGAATGCGCAATTTCTGTCTGAAGTGCAGGGATTTATAAATAAACAACAAGACACATCTGGAAAAAGGATAATGGAACACAATAAAGAACAGCAGTCCATGGAAAGGCGGAGAAGAGAGAACCCAGGAAGAACGTACAGTATAGAACTACATGATAAAGAACCACTCACATCATCACTGTATGAAGCTGGTGAAGATACAGCAGGAACAGAGGAAAATGAAGCAATGGAAGGAAATCAGGTAAAGAGAAAAGTAAAAGGGTACATGTACATTGAACTTGAGAGAGAAGCAAGAAAAAGAATAGAAGAGAGACAGACAAGCACATCAAAACGCAACAGCCAACCATACTCAAAGAGCAGGAGGCAAGCATGCAGAAAAGAATTTCAACATGAAAGATCTGGTGCAGTAGAAGAAGATGGTTACAGTGATGATTCCCTCGACAAATCACTTAAGCAACTGGAAGAACTTCTCGACAGACGTCTCAATGACTCCATGAAGGAAACAAGAAAGGTTGTATCTGAAATGAGATCACCCATGAAAAGAAAACCTACACATTCAAAGAAACCTTCAAGCTGGTATGTCACCTCATCCTGGCCTAATAAAGAAGACATTGGACCTATACACTTTAATAACGAACCACATATGTCAGACCCAGAAGAATATACGGCGGCTGGACACTATCCACTTGTGTCAAAAGGAAATCAGTATAATTATGTGCCATGGTCATTTATGGATATGACAGGTCTGGCTAACCAATTACCAGATTTATGCAATGGAGCACAGAATGGATAACACAGCTAGAAGAGAAAACCACTGGACACCTCCTGGCAATAGGAGATGTAAAAGCTATTCTGGCACAGACAATTGGGAAAGTAAAAACTACAGAAATTCTGAATGAGCCTGGCCTGCAAGCAGCAACTGGACAAAATGCAGGAAATAGCCTAGCGTTTGGAGCATTCAGGAACAAGGTTTCGAACGCTCTGCGAAAAGCCTGCCCAACTAAAATGGATCCAGGAAAGCTGGAATCAGTAACACTGAAAGAAGATGAGAATGTTGTAAAGTTCATCAATGATTTCCAGACCAAGTGGAGAGAAGAAACTGGAGGTTCCTGGGATCAAACAGAAACAAGAGCCTGTTCCGAATGATGCTGAAAAAATGCATGCCTCAAGAAGTCCGGACCGCCCTAGAAGGCGTAGTGGGACTGAATACATTACCATGGGACACATTTCAAGCACACATTGTACATTATGTGGAACAATACAGGAAAAAGAAAAAAGAGGCTAAGGAAGCTGCTGAGTCAATCGCAACCCAGTTACACAAAATAAAATTAGGGGAATTTGCAGCTGCAAAGAAAAAGGAAAAAGAAAAAGGAAAAGTCCAAGCAGCAGTAATGGTGCCTGAAAACCAGACAACACTGCCCCCTACTGGACCAGCACAGCAAATGCAGCAACTAGTGCAACAAATGCAACAACCAACAATGACCCAAGCTCCTCCAACATATGTGCAACCTGGAAACCAGCAAGGACAAAATCAACCTATGAGGTGGCAAAGACAGGGCCCCAGGCCTATTGGAGGCAGGGGACAAAGGGGACCATATCTACAGCAACCAAGGAGACAGCCATTCAGAATGAATGCCCCAGGACAAATGGGCCCAAATACTCAAGATATGCAGTGCTGGCAATGCGGAGGAGCAGGACATATTAGAAGAAATTGTCCACAAATGACTTGGGGAATGCAAAATAGACCACAACCCCAAGGACCATATGGAGCAGGGCAGGCACCCCAAGGGAATGTGGGACCTCCTGGTCCAAGACAACCTGCTGGAACATGGACTCAAGAACATGTATAGGACGTGAAGGCTCCCAGCTCCCTCTCTCAAGCAATACGATAAAAACCACAGGCTTCTCGGGACAATCACAGGTATTGCATTTTACGGAGCCACAAATAATAACATTAAAAGACACCACGGTAGCAGCACCTTTATTACTCTCACTGACTACTCCAGTTAATTTACTGGGAAGAGATTTGTTGTGCAAACTTAAAGCAAAAATTCAATGTAATGTTAAAGGACTGTATGTAACAATAGGACAGTTCTTACAAATTGCAGAAAAACCCAATAACTTGGATACAGTATATTGGCTGTTGTGCACAGGCAAGGGTGCTCAACATGCACAGAACTTATGGGAAGAATGGATTCTACAACGACGACCAGATTGTAAAAGAGCAACCTTGCCATTGCACTGTATCATGCACTATGACCAAGGAAGCCAAGATGAAGAATATGTACAATTATGGTCAGATGTGATGGAGAACACAGTCTCTGATGTGGTACTAGGAGATATAATCGTAGGCGCTCCAGGAGCAGCCATCAGTGTACATCTGACTGAACAAATAGAACATTGGCATCAAGTACCAAACACAACAACCCACATCTCCTTATTGGTGAGGGAAAAGGCACACTCCAAAGATTTAGGATTAATGGTCAAGCAAGCAGCTGAAGTGACTAAATGGGAACAGACCTCTAATCCACCTGTACATATTTCACAAGATCAAAAGTTTTTGAAAATAACTTTTTCAGGAATAGAAAGAGTGAGGGCAACACACACAGAAATAGATGGAAACATGACGTTGTCAACACACCCTCAGAGGGGGATGTGTAACATTCCGCTGTCATCGCACACACAAATGTCAGTTAAAATAGATGAAAAAGAATCAGCATTAGAGGAGGAACAACTGAAAACAATTCCAGAAAAACTGTGGACAAGACATTCAACAGATGTAGGATTAGTTAAGTCTGGAGGACAAACCTTAATAAAAATAAGACCAAATGCAACATTACCTTACCAAAGACAATATCCGTTGACACCTCAAGCTGTAGCAGGGATTAGACCTACTATAGATGGCTTACTGGAAGCTGGAGTATTAACTCCCACTAAAAGTCCTTGCAACACACCTATATTTCCTGTCAGAAAGCCCAACTCAGATAAATGGAGACTTGTGCATGACTTACGAGCCATAAATCTAATTGTAGAAGCAGAATTGCCTATAGTGCCTGATCCACACACATTGTTGTCCAACATACCAGAAGATACACAGTGGTACACTGTCATTGACTTATGTTCAGCATTCTTTAGTATTCCACTACATCCAGCATCACAATACTTGTTTGCCTTTACGTACGAGGGACGACAGCTGACTTACAATCCTTACCACAGGGATACTGTGAAAGTCCATCAATATTTAATCGAGTACTAACTCAAGATCTAGCCTCACTAAACATCAAAAGTGCTATGATCCAGTACTGCGATGACCTACTGATTTATAGCCCAACAAAAGAGCAATGTGAAACAGATTCTTTAAGAGTCTTGACAGTTCTAGCTGAAAATGGACATAAAGTTAGCAGAGAAAAGTTGCAATTCTGTAAACAGAAGGTAGAATATCTAGGCAGAGTGCTGGAAGGAACATCTAGGCATATATCTCCTGAACACATAGAAGCAATAATAAAAGCTCCTAAACCATGAACTGTAAAAGAGATGCTATCTTTTCTAGGCATGGTAGGATTTAGTAGAGACTGGATTTGTGACTTTGCACTAAAAACAGCACCCGTGAGAGCGATAATCAAAGTAGCTGGACAAACAAAGAATAGTGCAGTGTTAGAATGGACACCTGAAGTGCTGGAAGCATTTGAACAGCTAAAAAGAGAACTCTGTACAGCACCAGCACTTGCTAGTCCAGAGTATAATAAGCCATTTCATTTGTATGTCTCGGAGCGTGGAGGTTTTGCCACAGGGGTTCTGACTCAACAACAAGGGCCTAGTAAGCAACCAATTGCTTATTATAGTACAGCGCTCGATAATATCAAAAAAGGCATGCCACCTGGCGAAGTGCAGATGGTCGTTTTGTAGCTCCACAAAATTTTCTCATGACCTTGATAAAGCAAGCTCATGGTAACGATCACATAGCAAGAGGAGAAGTGATAAGAAGAATCCAAAAGACATGGTGGTCGCCTTATCTAGGTCCTATGGTTCATCAGACATTGTCACAATTTTGTGACGTATGCGCTAGATATAACCTTAGAAAGCACTTCACAGCACCAATAGGGCATATTCCAGAGCCAGATGGACCGTTTAGGCATATAATTTTTGACTATGTGGATATGGCCGAACCTAGAATACAAGGAAAACAATATATCTTAGTGATTGTGGATAGATTTAGCAGATGGGTAGAAGCTGTAGCAACAGCTAAGGAAGATGCAATGGCAGTAGCAAAATTCCTGTGTAGAGAAGTGATACCAAGATTTGGAATCCCAGACACAATCAGTTCAGACAATGGGAAACGCTTCACAAACAAGATAGTACAGAAAGTGACTCAATGGTTGAACATCAAGCATAGGTTTGGATGTGTGTACCACCCCCAATCCCAGGGGATGGTAGAGAGAGCAAATGGAACTCTGAAAATGAAATTGGCTAAAATATGTGCAGAAACAGGTATGAATTGGTTTCAAGCTTTGCCATTAGCCTTGATGGGCATGAGATCGCAAACTAACCGCAACACATATCTAATACCACATGAAATGCTTACTGGCAGACCTATGCTAACATCCTTTGTTCGAGGGCCCTATAAAGGCCCCACACTTGAACAACTACAGAGTGAACTTGATCACTATGTGAAACACTTATCTGAAATACACAAAGTTATTTTCCAACAGGTTAAGGGAGCCACAATACATGACAACACCAGACCGAGGGTAGCTGACCCAGCTGAAGATGCTGAGCAAGAGGACATAGAGGAGAGAACTGTGCTACCTGGCAACTGGGTGTTTATCAATTCAAAAGAAGGTGGAACGAAGCTAGAAGGGAAGGACAATACAAGGTGGTGTTGGCAACTCCAACTGCAGTAAAAGTCCAAGGTAAAGATGTATGGTACCATTTAAATCATTGCTGCAAGGTGACAAACCCAGATCAGGTAAGGGACAGACAGCCTCAGAAAGACTGAAGAGTCTCCACGAGCAGGACCTTCAGGTTTGCAATCAGGTTCCCAGGAGAGAGACACAAGGCCCAGGCAACAAGCACCAGATCCTTATGGGTACACTGAAGGGTTACCGTGGGTAGAAGAACAAGAAGACCAAGAAGGAGAACAAGGGTACTGGCCGGAGTGGTCCCCAGAAGATATACAAGAATGGGAAGGAGAGCTTGAAGAAGAGGAAGCAGAAGCAGAACAAGGAGGACCGTCTCTCAGAACAAGAGCCCAAGTTAGACAGCGAGAGCACAGACGTGCCAGAATTGAAACAGCACGTAGACAGTCAGAAAAAGATCCCGCACCTAGAGTTGTAGAATACTCAGATACTGATTAAATCAATTAGAAGTTAACGCTGGTTCAGATGGTGAGTAAATTATTTAAACCAACTACAGTTGAAAGAACATACCCAACAAAGAACACTCCGAGAAAAATATTGTGTAGGTTATTTGGCCATAGTCCCATGTGTCACCGTTGTGATCCAAATGGAAAAACCAACCCCTTATTGCCTCCTGAAACGAAGGAGGTCTATGGGTATAACAATCCTCTTCATGATGGGTCTAATTAACAGTGGTGATACTAAGAACGAGAGAAACAAACCGAAATGGACAGTTGAAGAGAGACAAATATGTTGTGCATTAGCTACAATAACTAGGGCTAGAATAGTAGCTGGATTGGACAGTGGGGAAAGAACAGGATTTTGGGAAGCAACCTACCAAATAGAGGTAGATAATACACAACCCCCAGGAGAAAAAGTGTGCATTTAAATAGAAATGAGAAAAAAGACGTATTGGCGTATGGTACAGATGACAGCATTAGATGGATTAATAGAGGCTGTACCAAAATCCAACGGTTGGTGCACATTTGAGAAGTCAATAGAAGACGAAATTAGAGGAGTATGTGTTTCACTAGCAGGATGGAAGGGATGCTATGCAAAAGCACCCGACCAGCCCAAAATAACAGATATTGAATCAGCAACATATGTAACAATAATTCCACAGACAACAAAGAAACCACCCAGAAATCAAGCAGGATCTGACCAGACATGGAAAAATGACATGTTCTTCCAATGGTTGAAATTTACAGCTGAGTCCGTAACCACGCAAGACTGCATCGTGTGTCATGACAGAAGTAATAGGCCCCCATGTGTGGTGATAACACATGGAACAAGGGAATGTATAGACAACCCGATATATAATGAACAATTGTGCCCTATTAGCTGTCTTTTATATTCAGCTGCTATACATTATGGCCCTGAATCAATGCAAAATATAAGCAAATGTTCATATCAACCTGTGGGAGCATTAGATGCTGTGCAAAGAGAAATAACACCTACACAACAAAGCTATCCTTTATGCATCTGCTCAAATGGAAGCATTGAAATAGGAAATCTATCACCAAACTGCAATGAAACACAGCCAGCAGCAGGATTTTTCATAGAAATGCACCAGATATGCGACAATGAAACAGACAGTCTGACATGCAGTGAGATAATAAAAGTACAACAACCAGATTCAAGTTCTGGCACAACACCGCTAGCAGACATATTCTAGTACTGTGGTGGAACTACAGTTAGACAAACTTTACTGAATAACTGGGGTGGATGTTATGCTCCAGTACTATTAGAGGGAGACTTAATTGTAATAGGGCTATATGGCAAGAAACATAGAAGGAGTAAACGTGAAGACAAGTTTGTGAAAACGATTGGAGAGGAAATATCGGCATGGAAAGAGTTTGATAGAGATGGAGGACTATCAGTGACCTGGCATGGTATTCCAGTTGGTGTACCAACTGAGCATGAGGCTATAAACAGGGTAGGAGGAGCATTCACGACAATTTTCTTGCCATGGGTTCAAATTTCAAAAAATGCAAGGTGGATCAACCTACTTTATTACAATCAACAAAGATTTTGGAATCATACTTTAGGAGTCTTAGGACTGGTTCTGGAACAATTGGATAAGAATACATTAGTGACTACACAGAATAGATTCGTCCTGGACACGATGTTGGCACCTCAACGAGGAGTGTGCACCTTAATTGGAGAAGAATGTTGTTCGTACATTCCGAGACACACAGGTCCGGATGGTAACATAACTAAGCTTTTAAGAGCCATGAGGGACATGAGAGATTAAAATGTTAAGATCATTCAAGACGTATGGAGGAATAACGCGTGGACTTCCTGGTTTGATTGGTTGAATCCTTCAAATTGGTATGGACTACTTGTGAAACTAGGGACAATTATTTTAGTAGTACTAGGAACTCTGCTCATATTGTCATGCTGCATTATCCCCCTGGCGAGAGCAAGTATTCAAAGAATGGTGGGACAATATACAATGACTGTGGAATATCACGAACGAAGACCACCAGATGAGGACTGGGAGGAAGACTCCGTTTACGTGGAGATGAAGTGAACACAAATGATTAACGCTACTGCACAAAGAACAAAAATGACTATGAATAATAACATGTATAACATGTATACTGAAATTATTTAGCATAGTTTAATCAAACACATTTAATCTTTGAAGAAACTATATCAGAGAAAAAGTAGTATTAGCACAAGAAATATGTTTTGTGTGTCTTTCTTGTATTCTTGTCTTGTCTCTGTTATACACGTATGTATGCAGAATGGAACCGGTACCTGACCCACGATGGATAGTTTCCTGTACAGTCTGCCGTGATGCATGGAAGGAGGTTCTGGAACGGACCCCAAAGAGAAGATGTGCAGATCTGAAACACGATCTGGTTGACTGGTTTCCACAACGTCCGATGGGGAATAAGATCATCGCAATGGCCAATGTCTTGACAAGAGACTTCAAATGGATCAAGTCAACGAGACAGGAAACGTTTGACCTGGACATAAGCAGAGGACTTCGTCTGGTAACAACTTCATATCAGCTTGGAAGACACCTGAAGCTGGGCCTCTATAGAGGTATTGGGATTGAAGAGAATTGGGTTGGATATGAAATCTGTGGGGTAATTGAATTCGAAGATGTATACATGGCAGCAGATAAGACCATAACTAAAGTAATGTTGGGAGATGACATTTTATGGACAGATACACCAACCACTTTGCAACATGTGCTGGAAGCTCTTCCGAACGCTGATGAAGTCTGGCTAGACTTCTTACGTCAAGAGACAGGCAGGATGAACCGAATTCCACTATCACAGCTGATGAGCTGTAAGGACCTGCACGTAATTGAATTCACTGATGAGGATCGCAAGGCATGGACTGAAGAAGGGACTAAAAGTCTTGACACGCTCTCCTTGATTTACTGGGACCCTAACGGAGTGCTTAAGTGGCTTTAATGGTTTCAAAAGTCTTTGTCATATATGTATTGTACAGAAGTCGAGTCCTGGTGGTGAATACACTGTCGAGCACAAAAAGGCTGGCAAGGTGGGAATTTTTTCTTCTAAATTGGCTATATGGAATGTTTTTTCGCCCACCTCTGGACTCTTCGTATTTAACCAACTGCATACTTTCATACTTATACTCTCATATACTTGTTTATGCTAAGTTTACTCATCTTTTGCTTATCTCTCTTAGACTGATGTTTGGTGAGGGGGTAAGTGAGTTTTAAGGTTCAGTTCATTGATTTAGTAAGTTTCCTTTGATTTAATGGTTTAAATTTGATTTAATAATTTTTGCATGAATAGTTTAAGGATAAGTAAGGTTTCTTTTCATAATAAGGTTCACTATATAAGGTTTATTTCTTTTTACTGTTTATTTCTTTCTCTGTAGTAACATGTAAGGCTTCATAAGTTAAGTATTAAGTTAGTATAATGTATAAGTTAGTAAGTAAGTATTCTTTTCTTTTTCTTTGCTTTATTTTTCTTTATGTGACTTAAAAGTCACAGAGGGGGAAATATGTGAGCATATTTTAATTAAATATACTTGTGCATGCAGCAATATGATAGAAACTATTAATCTTAGTAAAAGAACATAGAGGTAAGGTAAGGAGACAGAGGTGAGCCAAGGACAGTGTGATGTCACAGTAGCCAGAACATGCAGCGTGGACTTAAATGAACTCTAGACAGGTAGACATCTTGGATGTGAGAGGCTTAGTGGACAGACCCTAGAGATGATGTAACCCTTGTACCCTGAGCATCCAAAAACACCTGATGTCCCTAGACATTATGTAATGGCAACAGCCCCAGACATGAGGTAATCTACTTAGACATGGGGTGATCTTAACTATGATGTAACCTTAACTGTGATGTAACAGGGGCTGGATACATGTGCAGGTATGTCAAATTTAAAGGGACACAGACAAATAACCAAAAGACACACACTCAGCTTAATTAATAATAAGTTTAATAAGAGTAGGCACAAAATAAAATAGCATATGCACCTACATAGTGAATGAAATAGAAATACAAAGTATAAGGCCCAACATAAAAAGTACAGTAAAATAGGGGGCCTGGGTAAGCATCAAATAACAAAAAGGCATAAGAAATTAAATATCAAGCCTTCTCTGCTTGGGCAGTTGCGCTTAGCTATAACAATAAAATAAAATACGTAAATACAACAAATTAGGAAAATAAGACAAATAATGAAAATGAGTGCGAGAAAGAAGTTTACCCATGGCCTGTCTGTTGAGGATTGTAGAGTAACCCGGAAGAACTAAGAATATATAGTAAAATAAGCGCCACCCCTATATTTTTTATTAATAAACAAACTTAGTGTAAAGATAATGGAAAATAATTTGTAAGAAAAATAGATTATAATGGGAAAAGATATGGAGTCAGATGACGAGGTATATGACGTAAGCAAAAAAGATAAGAGAAATTTTAATTACAATGGGTGACAATATGTGGAAAAAGTTGGATTACAATTGGTTAAGAATTTGATAAGGAATAAGAAAAAAATGTACAGCGGAGGGGGCTAGGTGAGCGCTCCTCCCCTTGTAAACTGTATAAAAGAAGTGCGTATGTGACAGGCACTTCAGTCAGATGTTGGAGGTGCATGGGGTTACATCATAGGCATTGCTAAGCTGGCTCACTTGGTTATATTGCTGCAATAAATCCTGCTTTACTTCATTCAGATCTTCAAGGAGTCCAGAGTCTTTCTATTGGTCTTTTTAAAGTTAAAGTTTTGGTGTAATATTTGTAATTTCCCACAATACCCTAACAGTGGTTCTGACCTGTCTGAATAATTTGGTAAGTGCTATTTGTTGGGGTAGTTTTAGTGATTTTATTCAGCTGAATGAAAAAGGCTTATTACCTTTGAGAAAACAACTTGTACAGAGTCAGGCTCATAATGCTTTCCACAAACCACGGGTTCAGATTCCTTCAAGGTGAAGCACAGATTTCAGAGAATCAGTTTATTCTACTCTATTGGGCAGTATCATCTGTGTTTTTCACTAAATTAAGTGGGTTCTACACTGTATCACTGAATGTTACCCTAATTGTTGCACAGTTACTGCATATTTACTGTAAGTGCAAGCAAGTTGGGGCAACTTTCAAAGAACTTCCACTGCAAAAGACAAAGTGTGGATCTGCAGTCATGCTACTTGCCTAGGTTTGAACAGCATCGTGCAAGTTTGTACTTGTATGGTTAGACTATTCCACATTTAGTCAATAGCATGCATGATGAAACTAGTAAAAGTT
>JAAGKR010009372.1:0-26911 GCA_011419295.1 Clarias macrocephalus | reverse complement strand
TGCTGCACATCTCGTATCTTCACACCATAGACAATTGCCTTCAGATGACCCCAAAGATAAAAGTCTAAGGGGGTCAGATCGGGAGACCTTGGGGGCCATTCAACTGGTCTGACACTAAACCACATTGGATAGATCCCTCCAAGACTGTGATGGTATGGTGTGGTATATGGCGTACAAAGATAGTGGGGCCATTCTTCATCAATGGAAACCTCAAGGTCACTGGATATTTGAAATTGCTACATGATGATGTGTTTCCCTCTTTATGCACTGAAGCTGGCACGTTCCCTGAGTTTTTCCAGCAAGATGGTGCACCACCACATTATGGGTGTCAGGTCCGAGCATTCCTAGATGAACAGTTTCCTAAAAAGTGGATTGGTCGTCGTGGGCCAGTTGAATGGCCACCAAGGTCTCCCGATCTGACCTACGGATCCCGATCTAACTACGGATACTGGAAGCCTGTGCTGGCATTTCTCCTGCGGTGTTGCTATCAGTGTGTGAAGAGTGGGAGAAGAGCGTTGCATTGACAATCCATGACAATGGGCAGCACATTGAACAGAATATTCTTGTGGTCACTGGTCAGAAACTTGTAAATAACTCATGAAAGAATAAAGTTACGTTAAAACCGATAACACCATTGTTTTTCTTGTGAAATTCCCATGACCCTCTTTCTATTGAAAAAACAAAAGTTGGATCCAAGATGGCCGACTTCCAAATGGCCACCATGGTCACCACCCATCTTGAAAAGTTTGCCCCCTCAGTGTGTGTCAAAAATATAGATCTATATATACTATATAATACTATATACAGCACTAAATATAATACTATAGGTACTAACAGACTGCCCTGGTACCAATACATGAACATTACATCCTTACTCACAAACAAGGATGCTGTTATTGGACCTTTGATAATCCACCAGATTCCAAGATTATCCGTGTCATCCCAACAACTGTAAACGTGAAAGGAAAATTCTGATTGATAAAGGCAAGTGAACTTGTGCTAACGTGTCAAATAAATGATTGATGTTGTCAGTGATTGAGGTGGACATACCCACTGTTGTTGTAGAAATTTCGTGCCAACACCCAAACAATAATTACAACCGATGGCACACCTGCGAATATGGAGAAAGTGTGATTGTAAGTCTAGTAATAAAAAGAAAAATCAAGCAAACCCATAAATAATTTTTTACTATGTTATGTAGTATATACTGTATTACTGGGGTACTATGACCTATGACTAAGCTCAGCACCTAATATGGTACTGGTTGTACTATCACAAACCAGTAGTGATAGATATTAGATATTAGATATTAGATATGTACTAACACCCAACACCGTGTACTATATAGTACATATATTATAATTTATATAGTACAGTATTTTTTATGGGAACAAACAAACAGCATGGAAAAGTTCTGGAACTGCAGGGGTGTTTTCTTCAAAAGTGAGTCATACCCTGACTTTCCCCTGAACTCAAAACTCATTTTATTAATGCACTGACCCCATCCGGTCAGAATGTACCACCAGAAGTACTTCCTCTGCGAGACGAAGGTGAGCGCAAGCAGCGTCTGCAGGTACATGCCCTCCACCAGCAACCAGAAGTAATTTGCCATGATGCTGAATTGGAAGAAGGCTACAGCAGATTTACATCCCATCTAAAAAAAAAGTGATAAAAAGAAAAAACAAAGCTATCAAGATGTATTAGCCCTAAAGACGAGACACAAGAAGGAGAACATCACACAAATGTTGATTTCATTGTTTCTGTCTCCTCATGTTCCATTTTGAAGAAGCCTTAAACTCCGCCCATCCACAATCACATGACGTTATCATATACTTACCAAAAGGTGGGTTTCATGCTTTTGGGGTTGCGGTGGGGGGCGCGGGGGGCTTATGTGTCATTATGTGATATGTCTTTATAATTCTCATTATTCCCATAAACTAAACTGGAATTATGTAAAATAACTTTTTTTCATAAAATCTTAAAAATCGTGCGTTTCTTTTTCTTAAAAGAAAACACTGTTCATTTTACTTCTTCATTGCCCATCCCTAATTAAAAATATATTACGAGAAGGTTTTCCAATATGTTGATCAGCAGTGGATTTGTGTCCAACTTCAAATGCCAATGTCTAAAGTATTGTCTTTACCGTGAAATTGACTTTTAAGAATGTTAATCCAAAGACTAGATTTTTTTGGTAAATTTATTATATGTTATATATTACAAGGGCTGCACCAGAAATAATGCAAAAGTTAGCACAACATTTTGAATATGACACATCAAATAATGAAGACGTTTTTAATTAAAAAACTTGAATGATCTTTAATAATCATACATCATTTTTCATCGGCAATAATATCTAACTAAATATTGTTTTTTAATCACTTCTATTGCTGTTCATTAGGGAAGCAAGATATGGCATCAGCCTTTTCTCATCCAGGACTTGATTTGGACATGAAAGTTTTCTTTGGACTTCACTTGAATGATGTCATGTGGGGATCTTGGACTTCAAAACTTAATTCTTGTAAAATAACAGCAACATCATTGTTTTCATTGAAGAAGTTTTCATAAATATTAAAGTCATCACTCAACTTCCTAATTCTTTGGTGTCAATAAAGAACTCTTTAGCTTCAAGTCTTCGTAAGACTTTAATCAACAAGGCTTATTAGCTTAGCGGTTAAGGCATTGGACTGCTTATCAAAAAACGTCCCAGGTTCAAACCCCACCACCATGTTGACGCTGTTGGGCCGTTGAGTAAGGCACTTATCTCTCAACTGCTCAGATCTTTGTAAGTCTTCAAACAAGAGCTCTTCTTAAATATTGATTGTCAGACTATACAACAGGGGTGTCCAAATCCAGTCCTGGAGGGCCAGTGGCCAGCACAGTTTGTAATTCACCAACACCTAAACACACCCACTGAACCTAGTAATTAACAGATTCGTTAAATCAGCTGTGTTTGAGAAGAAGAAGCACCAAACTGTGTTGGACACTGGCCCTCCAGGACTGGATTTGCACACCCCTGCTATACAAGTACAGTACACTATAAATAAGAAGAATATTCATAAAAATACAGAGTGATACCGTTATTGTCTTGGTCTTGCGCATAATTTTAAAAAATGGCTTTTTTTTTGTTGCAGCCTGTTCTTTTAATATGCTAATTAAGCCCAACCTCCCATCAGTGGCATTGAGAGTAAAGTGAAATGACGCTCAAGATTTGAAACCTCAAAATGCAACAACAAAGTCTGGCATATCAAGCAGAATGGCTTTCCATTTCTTTCAACAAAAAAATATAAATCCTCCCATTCAGATAAAAATGTTCTGTGCTCATCTTCGTATTTGCGCTTAGCTGTATGCTTCCCCGACTCTGCCATAATGATTGACAGGCTACTTACGAACTTCACGTCAATTGTGTTTGTCAACTAGTTAACATAAAATAAAATAAAATAAATTATAATAAAAAAAATTAGACATATTAAAAATTCTAATTAGATTCGACAATTGCATTTAAATACACACCCCTTTATTGCAAAGTTATGTTTTGACATTTTAAAAATAAATTGCGACTGTGAACACAGAACATGTGGATAGATTGAAGAGCCGCAGAAGAGCAATGGATTCGCCACCCCTGACATATAGGCAAAGAATCTGGAAGATGGCAACAGCTACAGTAGAATCTTTCTGTGAAAACGAATGAGAAAGTTGCTAAACTTTTATCATGTGACCATTGCATCTGCATACTCATAAATATTCATGAGTGTCTGCCAAAGATGGGCGTGTACACAGGATCAGCCTTGTCTGTGTTCAATTATTTCAGTGTTTTTACAACACATTGTATTTTCTATTTCTATAATGAAAAAGTTTTTTTTTTCTCTTCATTTTAACACACATAATATACATTTCGAAGACTTACAAAGACTTTCTTATGGGAAGTAATGCACTATGGGACTGTCTGGTATGAACCCTTCGGAATTCATCACCATGGTTGAATTCTCGCAAATAGCCCAAATACATTAAAGGTCTTGACCAAAATTTTGATCAAAGAGACAAGAGGTTCTCCTGCCTTAATATACTTTGATACAATAATTGTATTACATATTACATATATTACATTTCCCTGAAACGGATTCATCCACTTTCTAACCTAACATGCGAGTTTAGAGCCACACACCATCTGACATTTTACCCCAGGAGTTAGAGACTGAATTGTAATGAGGTCAACATGTCATAAAAAGGTCTCATATTTACAATTCAAATCCCACCAAAAGATTCATGAATGAGAATCGAGAAATTTTAAGCTTTACAAAATGCTTTTGTAGTGAGTAGCTGTTGGTAAGGAAGTGTCGGTATGCAGCGGAGCGGATTTATAAAGAGTAGCGGTCAGTTTCTGATTCTCAACTGGTCAGATTAAGATGATAAGGAATGTGAGTCAGAGAGACCATGTGAATGAAAACGAACATTTCAACTCTTTTAAACACAATTTTCCTCAGGGCACGGTTGATAGGAACGTAATTAGATTTTCATGTGTATTGATTTTAAAAGTATCAAACACGTTTGGGAAATAACATTTACAGAATATGGTGAGTTAGTTATTGATTGTCCTCCTTAAACACCTCATATATTGTATATATACCCTATATACAATCTTATGCAAAAGTTTAGGCACCCTTGGTAAGTAACAGATTTTGGTGAATTTTTTAATTGAAAACATGTTAACAGAGTCTCTCTTGAAAATGTAAAAAAAAAAACTGCACAATATTTAAGTGTTTGAAAGCTGTGATAGCTGCCAGAGAAGATGTTACTAATGTTGAAGATGTTACTGATTATGTAGGGTGCCCAAACTTATGCACAGTGCCACAATAATGTTTTTATTTTATTTTATTTTTTATCTTTGTTCAATTCATGACATAAAAAGTAACTATGCACCAATGTTTGCTGAAAATATTGTGCATTTTTTCCATTTCCAAGAGAGAGACTGTGTTAACATCTTTTCAATAAAAAAAAAATCACCAAAATCTGTTATTTTTCAAGGGGTGCCTAAACTTTTGCATAAGACTGTATCTAGGGTATATATACAGTATATGAGGTGTTTAAGGAGGACAATCAATAACTAACACACCATATTCTGTAAGTGTTATTTCCCAAACGTGTCTGATACTTTTAAAATCATTACACAAGAGTGCATGAAAAAAAATGAAAATATAATTTCTGAATGATGATAAAGTAATCACATGTTTGCATTTCTTTCACCGTGTTGGCTAATTAATATTGTTGGTTAAGTGGGCATCACCTCAGGTCTCCCCGCTGGAAGCCTGACTGCAGGGGACAGAGGGGAAAAGGGGAAATGCTACCAAATAACTCACAGTTCATTCATGACACTGTGAATATACTGTATACTGTACTGTATAGTTTCACAGTCATATTGTATTCTTCTGTTTCATTCTGAATAATATACAGTACAGTATAACAAGTCCACACACCCCTGAGATATAATAGTTTAGTCTGGTGGAGGCTTTTTAATTAGAGGTGGGTCATGTCTTGATGCTCGTTGAATAAAAAATAAATAAGAAAAGGTCAAAGCGATCAGACATCCAGCTGGAGAAAAAATTAAAAGAAAGGAAAATTAAAAACAGGCAAAATACAAAGGTGTGCAGCAATGCCATGTCCTTATGAGTATGATATTATATATGTCATGAAATGATGCCTAGTATAACACTTACTGTATGTTTGTTTAGTGTTGCATTTTATACTATTGTATTAGTATTGTTTATTATTAGTATTAGTATTAATATTAGTAAAAGAAATTAAAAGAATAAAAGAAATAAGATAACTGAATAGTTCTTTTATAAACAATCTATACTGTATAAAGTATCTGGCATGCAGTAGTAATGTATAAAATGTATAACTGAATAATGGGATTTTTTTTTTTTTACTTTAATCACCTAAATTAAAAGGGTTATTAAGATACTGTAAGTAATTACTAGAGCCAATTAAGATATACTTAGTCCTACAACTGTACAAGGACTATTTATGACAGAGCTCATTTAAATCACGTCGTGGTTCCCCTCAGATGAATCCAAAGCTAATTCTGTATGAATGATCTCACCGAACATGCATCATTTTTCATACTTCTGGTTTTCTTTCATATATCAGTTTTGAGAAATGACTCATTCACAGTATTAGATTTTCCAGTATTAAACGGGGGTGAACCCCTTGTGCAAATGCCCTGATGCTGAACGATGACTCTGCTGTAAAATTTAAAGGTCAATTTTTGATGCATTAAAGCTGTCAAAAAAATTTTACTCTTCAAATCCTATGAAGACTTTGATAATATTTTCACATTTCAATCTGCTCCCATGCATTACTTTTACTCTACTGAAAGCGGACCACTTTTCTAAACTTTCTACCCCGACGTATTTCAACCATTTATGCAGAAAAAAAAAAATAATAATGTAAAAATAAGATCACAACCTTTTATAGAGTGGTGGATTTTGCTCTAATGGCACATAATGCACAAAGTCTCTTATCCAGGGTTTGAAAAGTAAGCATTTTCCATTATCATATAAATCTACCCTACTTTCCTACATCTACTGTACATGAAACAATATATACTGTAGTATAGGTATGATTTTCTTAATATACAGTATATGTACCGTCTGGTCAAAAAAATAAATAAATAAATAAATAAATAAATCACACACTCTAAGATTTCACTCAGCAGCCTTCAGCTTCGATTATGGCACCCAATATTGGGTCCAGTTCATGTGTGAAAATGATTTTCTCCTCTTTCACATCTGAGTGCAAGAATATGTTCACACCATCAGGGAAGAAAACCTCCATAGATGTGATAACCTGGTCATTCAGTACATTCAGGTCGTCAGCATGTTGTTGCTAAGCCTAGACTAGAGCAACTGAAGTAACCCCAGATCACAACACCGCCTCCAGACGCTATGCATGATGGGTGCATCGCTTCATGCGCTTTCCTTCTTACCCTGATGCGCAGATTACACTGGAGTAGAGTCGGTCTGGACTCATCAGACCACATGACCTTTTTAAATCGCTCCAAAGTCCAATCTTTATCTTTCCTAGCCAATTAAAGTTTTTTTTTTTCTGGTTAGTCTCACTAACAAGTGCCTTTGTAGTGTGCGTGTGTGGAAATGCTGTGACTTTCACTATTAAACATACTGTAGCTCTGACTTCTACTGTCCATTTTTGACGATGCAACTTCACCAAGAATTTAAATGATCTCCATTCATGATTTTTGTCTTTCATGAAGGTTTATGGTTTAGCATTACGCTACCAGGTTTTGAAGCATTCTTAACCCATTTCACTCATTTGAAATCTCCTTAGTTGTTTTCACGCTTGACAAAAAATGTGAAAATTTGGGGAAAAGTTTTTTCTTTTTGGCCAGACTGTGTGTATATGTGATACAATATAGGCCCATATGTACAGCATTTTTTTTTTCAGCTGAATCTCAAAAAAAAAAAAAAAAAAAAAACCGGTAGGTATTTTTAACACAGTTATGCATTAACACATGTAGGAAGCACATGAATACTGTCACGTTATGATTGTCCTTACTTTATTTGTTTATTTATGTGATGCACTGTAGGATGACGGCAAACGTCCTGTCTGGTGCAGAGGTTCATTTATATCTGAATGCATTGAAATAGTGCATCTTTGAGTAGACAAATGCTGTGGACTACGATATCACGTTGTATTGTCAGAAGTAAAAAAAAAAAAGTGGTTTCTAGGGCAAGGCTTGACGAGAGCTGATTACGTATAGCTGGGAATAACTGTAAAAAAAAAACACGCTACAACTGTACAACTATATTTACATTTAGGAATTTGGCAGATGCTCTTATTCAGCAAAGACCTACAAAAGTTTACTTCATTGAATAGCTCCTCACTCTGGGTTGTTAGGATGCTAACAATGTACCATCAATTAAAAAATGCTTGGTGGGTTTCCTCCGGGTTTCCTCCGGGTACTCCGGTTTCCTCCCACAGTCCCAAGACATGTACTGTAAGTTAGGTTAATTGGTGTTCCCAAATTGGCCGTAGTGTGTGTATGTGTGTGTGCCCTGCGATGAATCGGCATCCTGTCCAGAGTGTACCCCACCATGAGCCCTAAGTCTCCTGGAATAGGCTCCAGGCTCCCCTGCGACCCTGAATACAGGATTAAGCAGTATAGAAGAAAAATAAATTGACTTTTATGGAAACTAAAAGGCACCAAACTTGTTCCAGCACATCAGTGTATCTATACACAAAGGAAACCCCATGGAGGCTTGTTGCGTAAAGGTCGGACTGATCTTAACGTCACTGACCCCTCCCCTCTGTGATGACCTGAGACGGCATCCCAGACTGCTTCACCTGACCTCAGTGTTTGACCTTACTAATGCTCTTGCAGCTAAATGAACAAAATCCCCAGAGCCACGCTCCAGAAAACTAGTCCCAAACCCTGGAGGCTATTACTGTATAGAAGCAAAGAGGACGAAATCTGAAATAAAAAGTGATTGTTATGGTCTGGCGTCCGCGTTACTGTCGCTGTATAGCGTACGGTCCGATATCTCGATCCTTACCGTGGACATGAAACAGTGATCCAGAGACTCATCTGAGAAGAGAACTGCATCTTTGATGAAGACTGCGCTGGCTCGGAGGATGAAGGAAGAAAAGAGGTTGATGTGTATGTAGTTCCTGGTGCAGTGGAATTTCCTGCGGTGAAAGCATTTGCACAGTCATTCATAATACTGTCTCATTTTAACGGCCTTAAAAGCAGGGACTTTTTTGCTTTAACTTAATTAGATCACGAAGAGAAACGTACCTGAAGGAAATGAATACTAAGATAGCTGTTATGAGAGATATCAGAGATGTGGCGTATCCTGCTGTGTACACCTGCTTAAACGTTGAGAAGTAGGTTGTCTGAAGAACAAAAAAAGAAGAAAAAAAAACACACACACACACAACAAATTAAGGCTAAAGATTTAAGCCACGCTGATGTATCATTGCTATTCTTATATAGAATTAGATTCGAATTAGAAGAACCTTAGATTCTTGTTCTGTGTCATTGCCTATCTCGCAGGCTTTCTCGTACGCCGGGTACAGGTCGCTCCAGCCTCCTGCTGTGCAGTTCCTATAGATGTAACCTGGAAAGGTTAACAAATTAGCTGATATCCATAATGATCCCGCCTTTTCCTTAACCTTGTGAAGGACAGGTCCTAAATGACTGGTTTTATGTGTTCCGGGACGTGCCAAGGTGATCATCTAAAAGGACAGCACGTGATCTCTTTACATGATGTGCCACTGGACGAGAGAATTCGGTTTGGCAACGTTAAGTTATGATACAGCCTTAAAGAAATTAGGAGTCAGGTGACTTTGTCATTGGTCTGTTCAGCTCGTAGACTGGATAAAAACAACTGGGCAAACCCTCCATGGTGGAGCTCCGGTGGTCACCGTCGTGCCAGCTCTGGTGGAACAGAGCCTGTGTAGGAAACCCACCTACTCACCACAATTATCATAAGCTAGCTAGCTTAGCTTTTACTTAGCTCAAATGCTAAGGTGGCTAACATTAATACTATACGCTAACGTTACTTTGCGTTTGATTGAACTGCATCATCCGTAGCCTACAAGTCATCTCGTGTCGACTCGTACATTTCTTGAGGTACGTTAAACGACAATGATTTCAGTTAGCCGGTTAGCTAAAGTGATCCATAGCATACAGCTAGTTGGTGGACTTTGCAGCTGTCACTTAAATCAGCAATGCCCCAAATTATGTATCATTTTATTGCTCAATATAATAAGAACTGATGAGTTAGAGAAAAATTCAATCCTTGTACAGTTGGCATGAATAGCAAATGGAGACGAAAACCTTTTTTTTTTTTTTTTTTTTTTTTTTTTTTTTTTTTTTTGTGTACAAGGCTGTGAAAGATTCTTTCTGTTGTTGTAATGACATTATTTCATTATAACATTGAGACGAAATGTAATGGATGCTAGCACAGAGCAAGAATTTTATAGAAATATGAAATTGAATTTCAGTTCCAGTTCAACTCAATTACCTTTTATTTGTATAGCATTTTTAACAATTGTCATTGTCGCAAAACAGCTTTACACAATCAAAAGAGAATGATCTGAATTTGTATGAAATGTGAAAAAATGTGTATGAATCAAAATGATCAGCTTGTCCCTGACGATCTCTTATAGAAATATAAAGTCCATCACATTTGAACAGGCTTGCAAGTGTTGGGTGTGACGCGTTCGAGTATTTGGATTACTTTTTGATGTAACGAGTTATATTTTCAAATATATAATTTATCTAATCCGTGAGCCAGACAGCAATGATTCTGTGTGTGTGTGTATGTGTGTGTGAAAGTCGTCCTACAAGCCCCGCCCCCATCCCCGATAACCCGCCCCATCTGTTATTCCTGCTGTCAGTAGTCAACAGATTATGGGCCAAACTTCGCTGAGTGATGATGGTAGAATAATTATAAAGGTCTCGACTAAAACAACATGCACGAGGACTCACAAAGGAGTTTTCAAAGTAACGCAGTAATGTAAGTGATTACTTTTTAATGACAGTAATCATGTATTGTAATCAGTCACGTCCCCCAACACTGCTCAGAGCTCAGGACGTAACCGGCTAGAGGGTATACTGTAAGTTGTACTGTATCACCGCAAAAGGTGTCCAAATTAGCCCTGTTGACCTAATAGGGTGAAGGTACCCTCCATTGAAACAGGAAGTGCTCACAGCTGCATTCCCAGCTATATGGCAACGTCCATAGGAACTTTAAACCTGATCCTAACTGTGGATCGCATAGAGACATGAAGCTGAGCACATTTTACTCAGGCATCCAGTCAGTCTCTCAGGATAATTGTGAAGCTATCAAGCTCAAGCCACTTTAGATCAACTTAGCAATTGATCAACTCATAATTATAAAAAGAAATCAGGCTAGAAACATAATGGTTTAAATCCCAGCTTCCTAATCGATCATAGTCAAGACTAAGTTCTTGGAACCAATCATAATGCAGAAGGTGGGATTTACTGGCTTAGTGGTTCGCACTGTTGCCTTTCACCTCCAGTTCCTGGGTTCGATTCCCAAGTCTGGTCCGTCTGCATGTTCTCCCCATGCTTGGTGGGTTCTCTGGTTTCCTCCCACACATTAGCGTTCTTGTCCTGAATAGCTGCTTTAACATTGACCCACATACTATATGCTCTCACCAATCCTTGCAAAAATAGAACTTTTTCTTTCTTCCAAGCTTTTTTTCCCCCATGTTATGTGTTTAATTTCTTTCCCCTTTACAATGTCTTTTAACATGCTCAATAGGTCAGGTATTTTGTCATGAATTTCACTGTGTCCCAAAGATAATATATAATCCCAAGCCAACGCTACAGTATTTTTTAATACCTGTCAAATGATATAAAATATGTTGGACGTTCGTCTTACTTCATCTCAGGAATTGCAAAGGAATTGGAATCCATCATTCTGATCATCTGTCTACATTTTCGTATTAAAGGTCTTGGCTTAAAAGCACCACATTTGTTCCACTTTTTTTCAATCAGATTCTCTTATATGTCAAGCATTACATAGCATTTTAAAATAACAGGATTTTTTGGCAAGAGACTGCTTAGAAAAGTTCAGCGAGCGCTAAACGAAGAAGCGCTCGGCTCCGCTGCACACGTACAGTAACGACCGCGGAAAGAATAATGATATCACCTCCTTCCTAAAGAACACTGGGTCAAATTTAACAGACTGAAATTCCAGATTAGTCTGGCTAATTATCATGCTACAGTGACTAGAATCATAATGAGATTTTATTCTATTAAATACAAAACAAGTTAATTGAATAATTTATCCGAAAGGTCAGAATGATTCAGCTCACACTCCGCGAGGCCTTTAAGGGAAAAACATCTGGAGTTGTACATGTGGTTAGTTTTATACAGCACAGTTATACATCAGGTCGGAAATAGTTTTCTTACAGTAAGGGACAGGAAAATGTTCAATATATAAGGTTAACTTGTCTTATATTCAATAAATAAGGTTAAATAAGAATATAAAGAATAAATCCTAGTTTGCCTTAATATGACGTCACATAGACACATGGTCATGACTAAGCATGAGATCTTTGTATTGATGGCATCGTATCATAACTCGATTATAAAATCAACAGGTAACTTTGGGATGTCTTACTCTATGTCCACTCGAGACAGAGTAAACAATCGCAAAATGCATGTACACTGCCAGTCAAAAGTCTGGACACACCTTCTAACTTCATGGTCCTTTCTGATTTTTATTTCTTTCGACATTGTAAAATATGCAATAATATCTCTGAACACTTTATATTGATATTGAGATGTATCTGCTACTCATGATCTGTAAATCCTTCATAACGGCTCTAATCTCGGGTGATGATGGATTAATGATGGGTTAATCCATCATCACCTGATGACCTAATGATGGATTCTGTGTGTTAATTGGTGATTTCTGAGGCTGGTGACTCTAAATGAACGTCTCCTCTGCAGCAGTGGTCAGTTTTGGTCTTGCGTTCCTGCGAAGATCTTCGTGAGAGACAGTTTCATCATGGTGCTCGATGGTCCTGGCGATACTGTTCCGTGTGAGGACTGTTCCAGAACAGCTGACCTTCGTGTCTTATATTAACACTGCCTGCGTTTTTTAATGTTGTTTTTACCTAAATACCAAATTCCATATGCTGTCAGTATTGTTCTAGAATGTAGAAAATAAATCTCTAGAAAAAGAAAACAAAAACATTGAATTGGTAGGTGTGTCCTCTATATTAGACATTAGCTATTACTTTAGTACACAATTGACATTGTGATGCATTGTTTAACAGGGGGCCTGGAGCCTATCCCAGGAGACTTAGGGTACGAGGCGGGGTACAGCCCGGACTGGGTGCCAATCCATCCCAAGGGCACACACACACATACACAACCAGACACTCACACTGACACACTATGGGCAATTTGGGAGCGCCAATTAGCGTAATCTGCATGTCTTTGGACATTGGGAGGAAACCCACCAAGCATGGGGAGAACATGCTAAACCCATGCACACAAACCCAGAGGCAGGAATCAAACCCAGAACCTGGAGGTGCAAGGCAATAATGCTAACCACTAAGCCACCGTGGCAATAGCGTCTGTTTGTTTGTTTGTTTGTTTATTTATTTATTTATTTATTTATTTATTTGGTATATCTTATTCTAAGCTTAAAAGATGCTATCAAGTGCCTTTTTTCTTTACATATCCATTTATGGATCCATCTTGTGAACTGAAAAACTGAGACTGAGAGCTTCCGTGTACATGTACACATCTACTGTATCTGCTCAAATTCCAAATAAAGATAAGTTCAAGCTCAAGTATTGTATGAACTTTTGATCTTGATCGCGGTCATGCAAGCACAGATGCCATACTTCTTTCTTGCTTAAGCTTTCCAGATTTTTCTATTAAACAAAGAACATGAAGAATATAGGATTTATATTTTATGATAGGAGGTACTGTATCGTCCCTGGCAGCACGGTGGTGTAGTGGTTAGCACTGTCGCCTTGTACCTCCAGGGCCCGGGTTTGATTCCTGTCTCTGTGTGCATGGAGTTTGCATGGTTTCCCTGTGCTTGGTGCGTTTCCTCCCAAAGGTTAATTGGCGTTCCCAAATTGGCTGTAGTGTGTGAGTGAGTGTATGTGTGTGTGTGCCCTGTGATGGATTGGCACCCTGTCCAGGGTGTACCCTGCCTTGTGCCTTAAGTCTTCTGGGAGAGGCTCCAGGCCCCCCGTGACCCTGAATACAGGATTAATCAGTATCACTTCAGTCTTGATGGTTTAAATTTTAAAGTTGTTTTGGAATTTGTCGATTTGCTGTTTCTTGGAAGTCAAAAAATCTGCTCCGGAATTCATAAACCCCGGCAAAGAAAATGGCCTTACTGTAGCCATGTAAGGGGACCGAAAATGTGTTCGAAAAAGTAATTAATAACCCCAGATTTCTCCTTAAGGAAATTTCTTCCTTTAAGCTCTTCGGCTACGGCCGGTAAAAATCAGGACAGGGCAAGGCTCGAAATCATTTGGGAACTCTGTG
This sequence comes from Clarias macrocephalus, assembly GCA_011419295.1. Lineage (NCBI taxonomy): Eukaryota > Metazoa > Chordata > Actinopteri > Siluriformes > Clariidae > Clarias > Clarias macrocephalus. The sequence goes on along the minus strand of JAAGKR010009372.1, from coordinate 12,846 downwards.
CTTCTGTGCAACAAGCACTACAACCCAATTTATAGCAGTTTGTATTTCCCACTAATGGACCCCAAGCCAGTGAAGACCCCAAGATCTTTAGAGCGACAGATTTCAGCCATTTCAGCATCCAGCTTTTAGATTTAGGTTACAGAAAGTCCGCTCGAAATTATGTTGGCATGTTAGTCAGTTACTGTAAGCGATGGCTTTCAAGGAAATACAGCATGTAAATACAAGTCCTTAGAGCCCAAAGACGAGGGGAGTGTTTGTTTAGCAAGGAATAAAAGCATCTGTGACCCAGTTTATCACTCTTCCAAAGTGCCAAGGGGCCCTAACTAAAGTAGGTTTTAGTGTCATAACAGGAAAGGATGCTTAAAATAACTACGCATATTCTTTTAAAAATGTCATTCCAAAGAAACAGATACGTATATAGTTATCTTTCTCAGCAGTGAGCTTTGATTACATCACCTTGATGCAGAATAAACCACTGCAATTCTCCGTTCGCTGACCTTGCTTTTTGGAAAAGTGCTGGAACACTTCGGAACAGGACACGTTAACCACCTGGCCGACGTCGGCTCTGAGCCAGCAGCGGATCTCATCCCATTCTGTCTTGCAGCCTAAAACAGGCAGAAGCAAACACAAGTTGGATCACAACCAAGCAGTATCCTCTATCTATCCTTGTCTAACAGTTTGCATTTCTTGTTACTTATAATCCATCATCTATCGATTCTTTCGACTTAGTCATACATATATCTTATCTTTAAGCTCCTTGATGTGATAATTCCAAGACAGGCGAAGATAAGATTGTAAAGTGAAACTGCCACCCACGGAGACACTTATAACAGTCACCATGTCTAGAAATTCCAACTGAAGGCATTTCTTAGACATACTTGTTTTTGTTTTTTTTTTCTCCTGCTGCTTCAAACATTTCAATCAACACCTTTGCAGATTGTCAGTTGCTGATGTACCTGAACATCTGTCACAATTTTGGCAAGCATAATGGAACCCATATTGTTTCAGGCTGACAGTACTGAACTTGAAGTAATTCAATGCAGACTTTAACCAAACAAACACACAGTACCAGTCGAAAGTTTGGATTTCTTTTTTACATTATAGAAGAGTACCGTTGGAAGAACGTACCGTTGGAAGAACGTTACCATAATGTTTTTTTGCAAAACTCATCAAGCACCAGGATGAAGCTGGCTCCAATTGAAGACCTTCTCTGGTGCAGAGAAGAAGTTCATTTAGAGTTACCAGCCTCAGAAATCATCAATTTAGAAACGGCACAACAGATTAGAGCCATTATGAAGGCTTTACAGTGTACGAGCAGCAGAAATACAACTCGGGACCATGGAATTGGAAGGTGTGTCCAATGCTTGCTTCTAATGCTTTCCCCTAAGACTCACTATTTAGCAGAGTTTGTTTGGTTCAGGCCTAACAATTCAAACTGTAGAAATCAACTGGAGTAACTCTGTAAGAACTTTAAACTACTACTATATCTCTGATGATGTCTACCTGGGTAATCTGCAGAAGACCAAATAAACCAGACTCCCAGTAAAACCTAAATATTTTACAGGAAAAAAGGAATCGAACCATTTATAATTGGTAGTACTCTAAAGGATAGCACCCACCAGGATGGGGTTTGAACCCACTAGAACATTTGCCCATTGGAGCTCAAGTCCAATGCCTCAACCGCTTGGCCACATGGGTTCACACCTGTTGGAATGGGTGGACGGACAGACAGACTCCCACTTATTCTTTAATCTGCAGCACATTTGGATTTGTCCACTGAAAATTATGTCCCCAACCACTTGTTGCTGACAGAAAGACGCAGAAGCTCAGGTGATTGATCGAGAGGTTGACTTTATAGTCCTAGTAGGCCATTGTTTCATTTTAGAAGCTCTTGAATAAGATATTGTCTTGAAGCTCCAGTGGATTCAGGAGAGGAAAAAACAGAGAGAGTTTTCACTTATTAGGGTTAACTGTTCTCAGTGCAGGATATTCCATCCATCCATCCAGGAACTTCTGCGGTCCAACTGGGGACCATGGAGGCCAACGGTGACCACTGTATTTATTCCCATTTTGTACTCCATACACAGCAATCAAACTCAGGATCAGGAGGTGTAAGGCGACAGTGTTAACCACTAAACCACCGTGCCACCAGCGAGACAACATTTTGAATTCAATAACATCCTTATATTGACTTTGTAAAGGGTATGAATCTAACCCGATAAGAGATTATGAGAATTTTAGTGACAAACCTCATCATAAGTTTTTTAGAATGGTACCACTCTAAAGACTCGGCACTACCAGGAGTGGGGTTTGAACCCACGAGGGCATTTGCCCATTGGATCTTAAGTCCAACGCCTTAACCACTCGGCCATCCTGGTTCGCAGATTAGAACAAACTTGCTTTAAGAGACACTTTAAGGTGCTTTAACGTTTGTGTGGGGCCTGGAACCAATCCCATGGGACTTGAGGCACTAGGCAGGGTACAAATCCATGGTATGCACACACTCACTCGCACACTATGGGCGCACCAATTAGCATAATCTGCATGTCTTTGGACGTTGCGAGTAAACCGGATTACCCTGAGGAAACCCAGCAATCGCGGGGAAAACATGCAAACTCCATGCGAACAGAATCAAAGGCAGGACTCAGACCCTGGATGTTTGCATTATTACAAAATTTCCAAACAGAGTAATTAAATATATTCTCTTAAAACCCCTGCAAAGGAACAGAAATATTGTTTCATTATTACACAAAAAAGATAAAGATAAATACGCATAAATAAATAAATAAATTAGTAAGTAAATAGTTCAACCTCATCTGTACCTCATCTCTTATTCTTATGTCTATCTTATCTTATATCTTATCTCTATTTAAATATCAACCATATCTCATCATGATTTTTATTTGAAATACAACTAATATTCTTTCAATTTCCACTCGCAGCACTTAAAATATTTATTGTACTCACTGTCATCTATACCACTTTATCCTGTATTCAGGGTCACAGACACCTGGAGCTTATCCGAGGGAACTTAGGGCACAAGACACCATGGACAGGGGTGCCAATCCATCACAGGGCACACATACTACAGGCAATTTTAGGAACACCAATTAACCTAACCAACATGTCTTTGGACTGTTGGAGGATACCCACCAAGCACGGGGAGAACATGCACAGGACTCCAAGCACACAGAGATGGGAACCGAGCCTGGCCGGGAATCGACCCCGGGCGGTGCAAGGCGACAGTGCTGACCACTACACCACCATGCTACCATAGCTGTTTGATGTTATTTAAAATACTTGTGACCAGAGGAATCTTTAATAACCATAAGCGATCAATAATGGTGGTTTTGTTTGAAAGAAAGGAAAAAGAGAAAAATAAGAGCCCATATAACAGATGGGCAACAGATCCATATTTCGTCCTGAGATTAGACTGTGATATTTACTTTTTAGTTGTTTTGTTTTTTTTGCTTTGTATAAATGAATTAATGAAATTTTTGAAGCATGTGTAGTTCTATTTTCTAGAGCACATTATTTGAGGTTAGGGGGGAGTAGGTCCCCACTTTGCCACCGTAACAATGTTGCTCCAGCATTAACCTTTTCATCAATTTGAGCTACACTGGCGCTTCTATTGAACCCAGCCTTCACTCCCCATGTGCGTCAGTGAGCCTTGGCCACCCATGACCTTGTCGCCAGTTTACAGCAGCCTGGAAACATCCAACAAGAGCTTCGGTTTTGGAGTTGCTCTGACCCAGTTGACTAGCCATCACAAATTGGCCTTTCTAACTTTTTAATATCTTGTATCAAGTATCAATGGTGGCTGGAAGTTGCTCGATATATTAGGCAGCAAAGGGAACCTTTTATCCTGAAGTTGATGTGTTGGAAGCAGAAAAAATGGGCAAGCATAAATGGATTTGAGTGACTTTGACATGGAGCAAATTGTGATATTTAGACGTCTGGGTCAGAGCGATTCCAACACTGCAGGTCTTGTGGAACGTTTCCAGGCTGCAGTGGTCAGGACATACCAAATGTAATCCAAGGAAGGAAAAATCAGTGAACCGGTGACAGGGTCATGGGTGGCCATGGTTCACTGATGCACATGGGAAGGAGTGAAGGATGGATCCAATTGATGAAAACGGTTAATGCTGGTTGTGATAGAAAGGTGTCAGAACACACAGTGCATTATGGTGTTATGGTGGCGAAATGGGGACCTGCTCAATATTAGGCAGGGGCTCATGTCTGATCAGTGTATATCTGAATGCTGCACTTTAATTTGATGCTTTCTTTGCATCATGTGCTAGAAATAATTCTAAAAGCACGTAGAGACAAAGTGGCTACATGGTTAAAAGCAAAATCCATGACATAAATGTAAGTCACTCTGAATACACAAGACAGCCAAGTGCCATAAGTGGGAATAAATCGACTATGTTTTCTTCTCCGGTTCCAGGAAAGCACCCCAGAGTTGCTGTTTACCTGTTTAACACAATTACCCTTTTCCATTTGGGTCAATTAGCACGGTGGCAAACGCTTGTTCTGTCTCTCGCCCACTGCGCTCTCACTAACTCGTCTATTTATAGCACCTTAATTCAGAGAGCGGGTCTACAGGGAGAGATGAAATCAACAGGAGTCACAACTCTTTTCACTCGCACAGTGCCTCTGGAAATCAGCGTGGAGATTAGAATTGGTGGCTAAAAGCGTTTCTGTGGGAGAATTTCCCTCCGTCTCCTCTCACGGTTTCACTTCAGTCCATTTTATCCGTTTGAGGAAGACGAGGTTCGAACAGAAGCAGCTTGACGGGAACTAATGTCATTATGTAATGCAAATCCCATTTCGCATCCAATCTCGCTCCTGTCTACAGATGTGAGTTCAAACGCAGGGGAAAGTCAGGGGAAATGAAATCCGCGGCGTCCGAAGCGAACAGTACGTTTGCGAGTTTTTCATGCCGAGATAAAAATCTGACTCGAGCCCGAAAATGACCTGAACTTCGTTACCGTTTATCTCCTACAGCACATTCAACAGCATCCTGCCATGTTTAATTAGAGTAACAAGGTTAGGAGAGGCTCATCATGGCTAAGTAGATCTATTCGTCACGAAGTGCACGGAGGTTAAGGTGGTGTTTGTTCCGACGGCACATACGGAGCATGCTTAACCGCTTCTATTTCTCACTTTTAACTCGATTCGATTCAATTTTACTTGTATAGAGCTTTTAACAATGGTCATTTTCGCGAAACGACTTTACAACAGAATTAGTAGGATATTGAAATGAATTCGAAAATCAACCGTAAACTATGAGTCAGTCCTCGATGAGCAAGCCGAGGGTGACGATGACAAGGGAGACAAGGGAGGCAGCTCGAGAGGAAACGGATTCAACTGGAAATTCATCCTCATTTGGGTGATATCAGATGTTAGTTAGACCATAAATCAGTGCCTGGTATCATTTTAGACAAGGCCACACAGTTTTACAGACACTCTGGCCAAAACTATGGCTTATTCGCTATATAGACAGGGAGCCAGGATAGACCCAATAAGCAGAATAGCATATGTGACACATGGCTATAATTTTTCTTACATAAGTCATATTATACTATTAAAATGGAAAACAATATTAACAGTAACCATAAAACTCACTCACTCACTCATCATCTATACCGCTTAATCCTGTATTCAGGGTCACGAAAGGTCTAAAGCCTATCCCAGAAGACTTAGGGCACAAGGCAGGGTACACCCTGGACAGGGTGCCAATCCATCGCAGGGCACACACACATACTACAGCCAATTTGGGAACGCCAATTAATCTAACCTTCATGTCTTTGGACTGTGGGAGGACACCGGAGTACCCGGAGGAAAGCCACCAAGCACGGGAAGAGTATGGCTGGGAATCAAACCCAGACCGCGGAGGCGCAAGGTGACAGTGCTAATCACTACACCACCCAACCATAAAACATTAACTCCAATATTGTGTGGGTTCTGCTTGTGCCACTGGGGCAACTCAGGGCATGACTGTACCAGACCTCTGCAGGTGTGCGGTGTTGCCTGGCACTGGGATGTTAGGCCTCCATGGATTGGACTTGTTTGTCCGGCTATCCTATGGATGCTCGATCAGAATACGATCTGGGGGAATTCGGAGGCGGAATCAACAACCTTGAACTCCCTGCCTGCTGAGCTTGCAGTGGGTGTTCTGATATCTTTCTATCATGGTCAGACTTTTTTCAGCAATTTGTGCTTCATCTGCTTTTCTGTGGGACTTAATCAGCAGAAGCGTAGGTTAAGTTAAGTTGATCAGATATACTGTACAGCCATTATACGGCAACCCTGGAGCAAACACTGTCAAGGGCCTTGCAGAACGGCCCAACAGTGGCAACCTGGCAGAGGTAGAGCTCGAACCGTCAACCTTCCAATCAGTAACTCAGAGCCTTAACACACTAGGCCTGAGCCACCACCACCATGCTTTTTCTGCTATATAATCGCTAATCAATGTTATTCAACTCACCTAGCTGTGAAGTTACTGTTGTAATTGATCTGTGTACATTACTGCTACGAAGTCAATATCGTTAGCTAACTGTAGCTAAAAACACACTACAGTAATCTGAGGTTATTCGGTGAAGTCAGAAAATAGTTTGAATCTGCTTGTTTCTGGATGATATCACAATCATTAATAATCGTTGCCAGTGGTTGAAATAAACGTTTAAATGCGGAGATGTTTTACACAGGGGTGTTGGGACTGACATGACACTGGTAACTACCATTAAGCTTCATCTATAGCTATGTATGTATATTGCATAACCTACAGCACAGGACATGATGCACCATGCACCATACTGTACAAGCTAATTAAACAATACGTCATTTGAACTGCTTGGATTGTTTTAGGCAATCATCTGTGTTATGCTTAATGATTTTTTTTTTTTTTGTTCCACGTACAGAAGCTCAAGGATGTGAGCTCAGATCTCAAGGCCCGGATGGGTTCAATCTACTGTAGGTTAAAACATTAACCATTAACAGTTCTAAAACAGTTTTAGGATCACAACTAGAACTAATGCACGTATTTTTGTACCAACGCCTGTTCCAACCACTCAGTATATCAATCACTGTCCTGATCATCTTTCAGTGATTCATAGGTCACCTTGTGGATTAACACACCCCCCAAAAAAAACATTCCTGGATGAAAGTCCTTCATGAAGCCTGGAGGTCTATTTCTTAAGACTAGATTAAAAATACAAGCAAGTCTCCCTTTTTGGAAGCAAAATGAGATGAGGTTCGGCTAAAGACTTTGAGACGGGACATGAGCTGGTTCTTGGGAAGATTAAGCTCGTTAATTTCCCTGACACTGGGATGGAGGATATGACAAAACATACATCATGATATTCTTTGATATAAAATATTCATCATGAGACTAACAACCAGTTAGACATCAAAATAGAACAAAGTCTGAGTTTAATCATATTTGTAGTTTATTTATTTATTTATTTATTTATTTTTTTTTTTTTACCAATATCAATTTTACCCAGAATACCTCTGATGTATTGAACCTCTACCCCTCCACATGGACCAGCAGCATTACAGTATGGACTCTATACATGGGAAAGTAGCGGGTAGAGTATGACGATTGTTAGGATACCCCATGGTTCTGTTTGGTTCTTGCTCTCTTTCTTCTGGGTCTGACGGCACAGCTCCTGAGCCTTCATGTGCTGAGAGATGATTGCGCAATCCGGATGGATGCCCTCCACCTACGGACCGGGTGCACACGCAAAGATCAAATCAAGAGGTGATGATGAAAGCAGGAGTTGTTTTAATGATTTATGTTTGTGAGTTTACAATATATATATATATTATATAAATATATAATATATATATACTTACTGTATATACCAGCCATACATAACTAATATCTATGAGTGACTGTGACCTGTGACTAAAGCACCCTTTATATTATAGACCACAGAGGAAAAAATTTTTGCCTGTTTTGAAAAAATGGTATACAAGAAATCTTAGAAAGATTTTTTAACTCAAACGAACTGTTCTTAGTTAAAATGAGCAAATGAAGTGTTCAGATAAAGTAATGAAGGCCGTTGTGTTCCAAATATACATTAGAAATCAACAAAATGTCAAGGCAAATGTAATTTACTCCTATGGCAAAAGCCTAGCATGCCTAGAAACAATTTTTCTAGAAACGTACAGCAAAAAAACCATAATAATAATAATAAAAAAAATTTACTTTAGGGGCTCCATATTATTGTTTTATCATATTAATATTTGTTATATTTTTTATTGCTTTCACATATTTATTAAACGCAGTTTTTACTGGCTTAAATCAGGAAATTTATAAGAACTGCGGTAATTTTAATAATAAATCAATTTTATACACTGGGGTTGTTTTATTAATGTGTTTTGTAGGAAAATGTGGAGACGTAAAGGTTGTAAAAAGTAAGTTTATTTAATGATATTTATCATCTATATTTATGAGTATTCCTTCTTTTACAAAATTTTTATTCTCAAGTATTACTTGAGGCTTATTTATTGTTTTTTTTTATCTATTATTATAATAATCTATTTAAAATATGATTATTAAATATGTTGTAATAATAATAATAATAATAATAATAATAATAATAATATAATAGAATACATTGTTGCAAAAATAATTTTTAATACAATAAGCTATAAAAAATAATCATACTTACAGTATAATGATCGTTTTTGTTGTTAATTAAGCTAGCTGTCAATTTAAAAAAAAATTCCCCAGTGTTTTTTTTTTCTTCCTGTTCTACTTCTAGCCTACTTTAATTTGTAACCCCCCCCCCCAAAAAAATCCCTACAAAACTATTCGCAATAAACAATAAAACTCACAGATCTCCAGAAAGAGCCGAGCATCCAGAGATATAACACGTCCATGTGCAAACTGTCCATCCAGTCCCCTGGTCTCCGAGCCGTTTGAATGCAATTACCCCAAATAATCTGCCAGGATCCAAAGTCAAAGCAGCACTTTCATTCTGTGCGGAAACAATAAAATGTAGGAGAGTGGACGGATTTCCTCAGTGAGCAGAGCGCATCCTTCACCAGAGCCTGCAGCTGAGGACAGGATGGAGACACACACACACACACACACACACTGACTCGTACCCACACACACACACACACACACACACACACACACACACACACACACACACATACACACCCACTGCCCTAATAAAGTGTCCTTCAGAATATACAGTACATTAAGGGATGCACACTTTACTGCTACAGTACATCACATGGGAGGAAAAGCAGTTTATAATAACGAGAAAAGAATGTCAGGTGTAATGAGGTGGAATTCAGTTATATATGTGAATAATATGTAATTACAGGATATGTATAATAGAAATATTTTCAGAATACTGAATTAAATTAAATAAAATATAAATAATCTACTTGGGATTTTATTATATATACATCAATAATAAATGAATCATGAAATTAGACACAAATAAAAAAAAGTGTGAAACATCACATCAGTGTCTAAACATCACGTGTGTAACTTTTACTGAATTTCAGCTTACTGACTTCTTTATTCTTGCAACATTTTCTGCAAAACAAAAAAGAGAATTGATTAAGTAAACACTTAAATGAACACTTAGATGAACTTTGATCAGCAACAAACCATAATATCATTATAATTAACAGCTTAAACTGCATTACAATGTGTTAGTGTCACTGATTTGAGTGTGTAAAGGTTAATTAAAGGTTAAAAGATTAAAGGCTGTAAGGGATGAAGGTAAACGTCTTTAAAAATTTGCTGAACTGCTTTGGACAAAAGGTGAAAATGTTAAATCATGGTTGAAAATGTTTAAAGGTCAAAATGGCAACTGTATTTCCAATGTTAAAAAAGATGAATCCGAGGACAGAAAGAAAAAATCATAATACATAATAACAATCTAATACTAATTATAATAAGTCATTGTTATATAATAATAATAATAATAATAATAATAATAATAATAATAATAATATTATTATTATTATTATTATTATTATTATTATTTATTTTTATTTATTTATTTTGGCTGACTTTATATTATACAAAGTATATATATATATATATATATATATATATATATATATATATAAAATAAAAAACTTTTTTCATTTTTTTTTCTGATATTTATTGCTATATGTTATATATTGATAGAAATAATAATATTAATGTGATATACATCAAACTATTTTATAATTTTCCTGAAGTGCATATACATTATTTTGGCCGACTCATCCTGGATGGGACACATGTCACACTTGTTCACACACTCATTCGCACTTGTGGGCAATACACAAATCCACTTACCCGCATGATGTTTCTGAGAGGTATGAGAAAGCCAGCGAGTGATAAGATGCCCTGTTTTATTTCTGACCAATAAACAGCTCCAGGATCCCGAACCTCATCTTCAGTACCACTTAGTCTTGTGTACAGGGTGGTGAGGACCCAGAGCCTGTCCCAGGAGAGTTAGGGCACGAGGTGGGGATATACCCTGGACAGGGAACACACACGCACACACACACACACTACAGGTAATTTGGGAACGGCAATTAACCTAATCTGCAGGGATTTGGACGCCGGAGTACCTGGAGGAAACCCACCAGTGGGGAGAACATGCAAACTCCACACGTACATGAGAACCAGGATGGCCGAGTGGTTAAGGCGTTGGACTTAAGATCCAATGGACAGATGTCCTCGTGGGTTCGACCCCCACTCCTGGTAGAAGTGATGCTTTAGCAATGTTGCCTTAAGCTTCAGCAGAATGTGCTTAATTGAAATCTGCGTGCAAATTAAATTCTCATCAAGCTGCCAAATACAGACCTGAGGAAGGAGTCGAACCCTCAACCACAGAGGTGCGAGGCCATGGTGCTAACCAGTACGCCACCTGGCTCTGAACTTAGAGCCTACATTGGCGTGCTAACCAATCACTCAATTCATCTTTTCGTATGCCTGCACTAGACTACAATATGCAGCAGGAGTTGTTTTCGATCCAACATGGGCATCAGCCCGGAGGCAGTGGATGAAGCGTTAACAGCTCTTGGTCATGCTGGTTCTGTTTCAGTCTTGGCACCGTTTTCTGACTAGTAATTACACCTTATTAGCACAGACGGAAGCTCGTGATTGCAGTAATTTTGAGATGACGAGACTGTGGTATGATCCCAGCTTGATGAAGCAAACAAATGCCTGGGAATTCTGTAGAAAAAAAAAAGAAAGAGAAAAGAAAAGAAATAAGATGTACATTTCAGGTTCATGTTAAATGATAGTTTGGCTCTGATTTTTTTAAAGGTTAACTGTGACGTTTCAAGATCAGAATAATACTATAGTACCTACTGCTTACTTTAAATTCATCCATCCATTGTCTGCTCTGCTTATCCTGTGTAGGATCATTCAGGCATTCATACATTTTGGAAACCAGAGTACCAGGAGGAAAAGCACCAAAAAATTCCCTTGACCTTTTAAGCATATTATAATAAAAACAGTATTCTTTTATCCCCAGTGCGAACCAGGATGGCCGAGTGGTTAAGGCGTTGGACTTAAGATCCAATGGACACATGTCCTCGTGGGTTCGACCCCCACTCCTGGTAGGATCAAAGCTTCACCTACAGTATGTTACCTTTAAACATCAATAGAATTGAAACCTACAGAAATCTGCTGTGTGTGTAAACTAAATTCCCATCAAGCTGATTTCTTTAATGCACAGATTCCAAAGCCCTGTTTTCTCATTTAACTAATCAGAAGATTACTGATCGTCTGAACGCAACGACCAGCCGGGCGGTTATCCTGTGCCGACAACGCCAACAGGAACAGGAGAAACAGGAGAAACACTAATGTTCAGGACAGAGAAGGTCGTCCAGGACCAGAATAAGCAAGTTCTATATTTTAAATTCTTTTTAAAATTACATTTTTATGTCTTCATAGGATTGAACCCTATTCCTGGTAAAACAAAAACAAAAACGTATCTTTGATAAGTTTCTTCCTGCAGTCCAAAGACATGCTGATTAGGCTAATTGGCGTTCCCAAATTGTTTATTGGAGTGTAGATGTTCCTGGATGGATGGATGGAAATCGCATGACAGAAAAATCCAACATGCCTCAAGAGGCAGCATGATGTCTGTGGATTCTGCATATACTGCACTGTCGCACAGTAAGAGAGGGCTGACTGGTTACGCTGTCGACTGAAAATCCAGTGGACACACGTGCTCATGAGATTGAATCCTTCTTCTGGTAAGTTTTGAGCTTTAGCTGTCAAATCTAATGGATTTTCAATGTTTTGCTCCTCATGATTCACCATTTTATTTATTATTATTATTATTATTATTATTATTATTATTATTATTTTACTTTATTTAATTTCCATTGCCAATCATGTGTGCATGCCAAGTGCTTCCATTAAATTAAACCCCTCTTGGAAAAAAAACAAACAAACAGAAAATCATTAATACAATTAAATGTCCACTATTTGATGAGAAAGATCAGAGAAGAATTACAGGAGACTATATAAAAATGCTTATGACTATATAAAAATGACTTATTTCCTCCACTTTTGTCAAGCAAACCTGGTAATGTTCTTGGCAGTTTAAATCAAAATCACTTTCTTTAGGGTGAATTAACATTACACACAAAGAAATGCAACAGCACCCATGCCATTGCTGCCCAGGCACACACACACACACACACACACACACACACACACACACACACCACACACACACACACACTCACTCACACACCACACCACACACACCACACCACACCACACACACCACACCACACCACACACACACACACACACACACACACACACCACACACACACACACACAAACACACTCAC